>APFE030684418.1:8406-70394 GCA_000404065.3 Pinus taeda | reverse complement strand
TTATTAATAATAATATTGTTGAATTCTTTCTTATATTCGTATCTCGTTAATTATTTCATTATTATCAATAATTATATACTTGAATTTTGAACCTTAATTTCTATTTTACGCTTGAGTAAACATTATTAGATTGATATATGATATATGATAATGGTTTCATTCATTTTATTGGTAATTAATGTTTTTTTGAAAAGTGTAATCATCACGATCATAAAGAAGTTATATATATAAATGCTTGTCTCATTGCTTGAATTGTGAACTTGAGAGGTTCGTTGCATTCAATTATCTCTCAGGGAAAAATAATAATTCATTCATTGATTTTAGTTTTTAGAATCTCCTACTTCAATGATAACTCTCTGAATGAAAGAAATAACATAACCTTCTTTCCTTCTTTGACTATTTGATAATATCTCTAAATTTCACTAGTATCTTCAAACCAAAAGTAACACAACCTCCTTTCCTTCTTCGATTTGTATTGTAATGAATTCTAGCATATTATTGTTTCACATGAATCATATGTAAGGCACCAAACTAGCCACAAATGAGTTTTGCATTGCATGCCAACTCATGCTATGTTATGGTAAGCCCTATAAATTTCTCCTTCTTACAGAAATTGTTTTTAATGAGGAATTTGGAAACACCATATTAGTCATCGAGGTTAAATATAGAGTTTAGAGAAGCATAGAAGTGAGGTAAATATAAATATATAAAATACAAATGGACGGTGTGTCTTCCCATTAATATTTACACATTTATGAAGTGATCCACAGTTATTTCATCACAATTACAAATTCCATCAATGGTGAAATTCACAGAGGCTCCTGTTGGAGATACAAAGGCCAGATAGAAGATATTTAACACTAATTTTGCATAGTTCCATATAGTGGATAAGGGAGTTGGAGATAAAAAAAGGTATACAAGAATATATCCCAATCCCTATTGTCAATTTCTCTAATACTTTAGCTCATGTATATATGTACAATTTAATATATCAGAGTTTAGGTTTGCTTCTATGCATAATACCATTGTTATATGATGGTTAAGCTCAAGAGTGTGAGGTTTACATTATTTTATTTATTTCATAAATTCACCCAATTGATCATTCATTGGTATTATGGTTTGTACTTGATTCTACATACCAGGTTAGGTCAAGGGTGCGGGTAAATTTTCCCACGGTATTATGTTGAGGTTAATGCCACAAATGTAGAGTTTCAATCAATTCTCCTTGTGATATGTCCATTGATTAATATATTTACCTTAATTTTCTATCAATTATCTATCAACATTAGGGTTTGTTCTAGACAATCTGGATAAATTTAGGGTTTTTCAAACACATACCATAAATAGGCCACATTTTTACTCGAAAAACAATCAAAATTTTGACAAGATATTGTGGAAATCCATTAGAAACTTTTGAATATTTGGATTATAGTTGTCAAGTATTAGGATTTTTGGTGTCCCAAGGGTTTTTGATGGCGACAACTCCACTTCTGCCATCCAAAAAATGATTTAAACACTCCTAAAGTAAGATTTTGTAAATATTTTTTCACTGGATTCCGGCAAGAAATTCATCGTCCAATCGACATTTTCACCTTGGCACACAACACCTCTATCTAAACTGTAAGGGAGAATTCTCCCTGTGTATTCATTTTTATTTCTTACAAGTTTGAATATGCAAGCATGTTCATGTGTTAACTTCAATAGGGTTTGTCATAGGGCCTAATCTCAATGCGTTGTTTCGGAGACAATCTGGCACCAGTGTGAGTTATTCATACTTTATTGCCAATAAGAATGACGGTGTGACTTGGGGAGAGGACTCTTTATATGAGTAGCTTCTCAATCCTAAAAAGATATGTTTGATATACTTTTTTTTTGTTATCAATAAGGAAATAGATTTATCTTAACCATCTATTCAAATAATTTGGTAGTAGAATATATAATGTTGTTTTTAATGATTAGTGTTTATTATTAAATATTTGAATAGTGAAATAATCTTTCTAGTGTAGTTAACACACTTTGTATCTATGTTGACTTTCATCTTGTAGCTATTGTGTGTGTTTTTTGTCTTTCATGTTTGTATATCATTCCATTTCACATGGACCGTCGTGTAATCGAATGGTCATTCTTGCCACAATGATGAATTAAAGTATTTGTTGTTTACTTGATATTGATTCTTGTCTAGTAAATGAGTTTTTAGAGAGTAAACAGTAAGGAAGAAAATCGTAACTTCATTGTTTGAGTATTGTTGCTTAAATCGATTCTTTTAATGAAGCCAACCTAGACGTTATAGTTTTAAAGTAAGATATAAATTAGCCTCAGTCTATTCTCAGAGCATAAATATTAGGTATCAATATGACATTTTTGTTGCACATAACGCATGCTTCCATATAAGTAATCGATCAACTGTTGAATTTGAAAAAAAAATTAGCAGCCATCTTCCATAACTTTCAACATCTTCGAAATGAACTTGAAGAAATTTGTATATGTAATTGTTATGCTTTCATGATTAGTGTAGTTAGTCAATCCTTTTCTCATGTTTCCTATTCACCAATACATGGTTACTCTGGTGTAATGGTTGCATCAAGCTTGGTTGGATGGTTATGATTTCCGATGGTAACTATTTCTCTACTATCAAGAGCATAATCATTTGGATGACCTAGATATAGGTCATGATCTAGGATTTTCTCATGCTTATATATTGTGGAAGATGAACTTGTTTATTAATAGGAAGCTTGTAAAAAATAAACAAGGTAAATTTAATTACATGGTTGATTGAGGCCCCAATTTACTATTTTCATGTAGTGTTTATTAACTTGTCATTGCTTTTGACTCTTATGTCTTCACTGCTAATGGATGAAAAAGAAGTTGTAGTTTCTTAATATATTAATCTAAACAAAGAAGATATATTCATCAAACTTACTCCTATGGAACATTCAACTTTAATATTGTTTCTTAAATGAAATGGTTATTTTTTATTGAGTCGAACACAATAACCATATTTGGTCTATAAGTGTTAAAAATTATAAAATATTATGATTTCCATGTTATTGTTAACAATTCAATTCGTCTACTTAAACATAATAGTATCCATGGCCTTTTCCCCACAATTATTCTACTATAGTACCTTATAAATTTCCTAGAAGTCAAATATATTGACAATACATCAAAAAAAGATTGAAAATGAAAATTATAGCTTCTTTAGGACCCTAGCAAGTCATTTCATGTCAAGGGAAGTGCTTGGAGATGTTGCATTGCCTTTATTATTATTATTAAAGAAATAAGTAATTTTCTTTTATTATATTTTGTTTTTTCCACAAATTCTTTTATGGTTTATGAGATAATTTTTTTTAACATTTTTTATTTTTATTTTTGTCTTTTTTACACATATTTTTATATACTTTTTTTAGAGACAATTATTTCATGTGGATTGAAAATTTAATTAACGATGTATAAATATGTAGAATATTGAAAATGCAAAATATCGACCTTCTTCTTTAAATATGCAAAACAATAAAAACTTCACTAGAAAAAAATAAAAATAAAAATAAAAACAAGAAAATATGAAGAAGAAGACCACTTCCAAAATTATTAAATTTACAAAATAATTATTTACATTTCATACATTACAAAAAAAAAACAACTTTTAAATAAAGTGCATGGTGTAGAATTACCACTTTTTTAAATCAACATCAAAATCACTACCATTCTAAAACACAATGTACATAAAAAAAATTAGAGTGCCAAAAACTATGCTCTAAAAAAAAGTGTGTTCTGCATCACCCCTTTTCAAAATCGGGTCACTTTTTTGCTATCTCTACAAAATGGGTAATAGTATCAGTTCCTGTTTCAAAGTTTACATTTTTTAACATTTAAAACATATTTCTAGTAAAAAAAAACATAATAATATTCATGGAACTTTATGCAACTTGGTGGTGTTATATCTCCCCCCCTCATGCAGAACATCATCCCTAGTGTTCTCTTTCTCTTTAAGAACTAGTGCGGGATAGGCCTTTTGCATGAATTTCTCCTCTTCCCACCTAGCCTCTTCTCGGCTAAAGTCCTTCCATTACACATTAACCTGCGTGATGGCTTGGTTCTGCAACTTCGTTTCTCGCCGATCAAGAATACAAAGAGGTTCGGCCAAGAACTCTCCTTCCGGTTCGACCTGTGCCAAAAAAATTCTTAGTTATATAAAAAAAATGTATACATATATATGTCCAATATTTATCCCTTAATTGCTTTAACTAAATATTTCCCCAACCAATAATGTGCTGAGGGTTATACACATATTTCTTTAGTAAGGATACACGAAATACATTGTGGACCCGAATGTGACTATGTAGCGCAAGCTTATAGGCCACCGGTCCAATTCTTTCTAAGACCTGAAAGGGTCTGCACTACCGGGTCACTAATTTGCACAACCCTGCCACTACAAAGAACTTTTCCGAGGCTTCACCCTTAGGTAGACATGATCCCCTGGTTGAAATTCCCTGTAAGTTCATTTTCTATACGCATACATCTTCTGTCTATCTTGAGTTGCACATAGATTTTCTCAGACTTTCTTAACAGCCTCCTCCATTTCTACTAGCATCTCAGGACCTAGTGCTAGCTTATTTACTGGGTTATTCCATTATATGGGTACTCAAAACTTCCTTCCATACAACACCTCTAAAGGGCTCATGCCTAGTCCAGTTATAGTCTATACTCTAACACCACAAATGATTGGGCTCATTGAATTATTTTTATTGAATTAAAGATTATTACTTTATGCAACTTGGTGGTGCTACATCCCCCCCCCCCCCTCATGCAGAACATCATCCCTACTGTTCTCTTTCTCTTCAAGATATAATGTGGGATAGGCCTTTCGCATGAATTCCTCCTCTTCCCACGTAGCCTCTTCTGGGCTAAAGTCCTTCCATTGCACTTTAACCTGCGTGATGGCTCGGTTCTGCAACTTGGTTTCTCACCGATCAAGAATACAAATAGGTTCGGCAAGGAACTCTCCTTTCGTTTTGACCCACACCCAAAAAAAATCTTAGTTATATAAAAAAATGTATACATATATATGTCCAATATTTATCCCTTAACTACTTTACCTAAATATCTCCCCAACCAATAATGTGTTGAGGGTTATACACATATTTCTTTAGTAAGGATGCATGAAATACATTCTGGACCCGAATGTGAGTATGTAGCGCAAGCTTATAGGCCACCAGTCCAATTATTTCTAAGACCTGAAAGGGTCTACACTACCGGGGCACTAATTTGCACAACCCTGCCACTACAAAGAACTTTTCCGAGGCTTCACCCTCAGGTAGACATGATCCCCTGGTTGAAATTCCCTGTAAGTTCGTTTTTTATCTGCATACATCTTCTGTCTATCTTGAGCTGCGCATAGATTTTGTCAGAATTTCTTAACAACCTCCTCCATTTCTGCTAGCATGTCAGGACCTAGTGCTAGCTTATTTACTGGGTTATTCCATTATATGGGTACTCAAAACTTCCTTCCATACAACACCTCGAAAGGGCTCATGCCTAGTGATTCATGATGTCCCTTGTTATATTCAAATTCGACTAGATGGAGGTAATCCTCCCACTTGTGTGGTTGCTGCATCACAAACATGTGTAACATGTCTTCTAACACCTGATTTACTCATTCAGTGTGTCAATCCATTTCAGGATGGTAGGCAGTACTAAACTGTACTTTAGTAACTATTCCTGCAATAAGATTCTTCTAGAATGTGGATGTGAATTTTACATCTCTATCTGAAATCACTACCTTGGGTATTGAATACAAGCGAAATATATCCTTCATAAATATTTCTGAGATTTCTACTATTTTAAAAGTGGATTTCATAGGTATGAAGTAGGTTTTTTTACTCAACTTGTCTACCACAACCATAATATAATCATATTGCTTCCTTGTGCGGGGAAAACCAATAATGAAATCTAAGCATATAGTCTCCCATTTCCATTCTGGAATGGGTAATCGATGTAACAATCCAGTGGGATGCTGGTGTTCCATTTTAACTAGTTGACACTCCAAACATTTGGATAAGTATTATACAATATCCTTCCTCAATCTGGGCCAAAAATAACCCCTCTCAATAGCTGAAAACATTTTCCGATAGCCTGGATGACTAGCACAAGGTTTCTAATGAAACTCATCCAAAATTAATAGTTTAATCGAGGTCTAATTTGGAATATAAATTATCTTTTTAAAAGTGAGAAGATTATTGGAATTTATCCCAAGTTATGATTTTTCCTCTCTCTGTAAGGCTTCTTTTGTTTGTTTCCAGAGGAATGCATATTTCATATCCATATTAGCTTCCTCCTTTAAGATTTTATGAATATTTGAGGTTTCTTGGCTCATTCGAATCTCATAGATAAAATGCAATTTTCTGCTTAACGCATCGCCAAGTGGTTTTCTTTCCCCTTTAAATGTTTCATTTCAAAGCCAAATTTTCTTAAGAAGGTCGTCCATCTAGCTTGTCTGGCATATAGGCTAGATTGATTGAATAAATTGGTAAGGCTACTATCATTGGTTAGCAGCAAAAATTTCTTCCCCAAAAGATAATGCCTCCACATTTTGAGTGCATGTACAACTATTATCAATCGAAGGTCATAAGTTGAATATCATTGCTCGTACTCCTTCAACTTCTGAGATTCATAAGCAATCACTTTTCCCTCCTATGTCAACACCCCACCAACACCTTCCTTGCTTGCATCCATACAAACTACGAAGGACTTTTCCAGATCTACTACTTTTAATACTAGTGCAGTAGTAAGCAAATGTTTTAACTTTTCAAAGCTTTGCTGACAAGCTGTTGTCCATTGGAAATCACGTCCCTTTTTTTGCAAATATGTCATTTGGAAAGCAATCTTTGAAAACCCCTCGATGAGTCTATGATAATATCTGTCTAATCCCAAGAATGGTTTGATATCAACGGTATTCTTAGTGGATGTCCATTCCATGATTGTTTTGATCATTTTTGGCCCTAGTACAATGCCTTTTGTGGATATGACGTGACCCAAATACCAAATTTGATCCTTGAAGAAGTCACACTTGTTGAACTTGGCATACAACTAGTTTTCCTTTAATGTCTGTAGCACTATTCCCAAGTGTTCTTTGTGTTCCTCCTGATTCTTCGAATATACTAAGATATCATCTATGAAAATCAACAAAAACTTATCCAGGTAAGGTTGGAAAATACCATGCATTAGACTCATAAAGTTAGTTGGAGTGTTTGTGAGGAAAAATGGTATACCACAAGCTCATAATGACCATAACAAGTACGAAAAGTTTTTTTGTAAATGTCTTCGTCTTTTATTCTTATTTGGTGCTACCCAGATCTCAGATCAATTTTCGAGAATACCTTAGCTCCTTGTATCTGATCAAATAAATCATCAATGTGTGGTAAAGAATAGTTATTTTTGATAGTAATATTGTTTAATTGTTGATAATTGATCCACAATCTGAGGGTTCCATCCTTTTCACATACAAATAATATGGGAGCTCCCCAAGGGGACATGCTGGGGTGAATATATTTTTTATCTAGAAGCTCTTGTAACTGCATTTTGAGCTCCGTCAATTCAAGTATGCTCATGCGATAAGGAGCTCTAGATATGGGGGTTGCACCTGGAATTAGCTCAATGGTGAAGTCAATATCTTTCTTAGGTGCTAAGCCAAGAATATTTTCCGAAAGACATCTACAAAATCCTGAATTAAATGAATATTCTCTAGCGAGGTCATTTTATTTTTAGAGTTTGTAAATCCCACTTGCATTGCGTAAGTTTGACACACTTTCCTAACGCATTTTCCCAATTGGTTGGCAGTAATAGGATGGATCTTGGCACTAGTTTTTATTCCTTGTAATTCCCTCCATTGACCAGATTCTCAAAGAAAACTTACAGTTTTTTGTTTACAGTCTACCAGAGACCAATATTTTTCCAACCAATCCATCCCAATTAGTATGTCATAAGAGCCCAAGGGTAATATATTAAGATTAACATAAATAGGTTGCCCAGAAATGGTTATGGGACCTCATTTTGTCTTGGCATTAACTTTCCTGTTTGTGCTAGTGGGTAGTTAAACTAGCCAAGTTTCTGAAAAATTTCTGCTTACTAACTGACATTTTTCAACCACTTTAGGACTGACATAGCCTAAGCTAGCACCTTGGTCAAATAAAATAGAAACAGGTTGCTTGGAAATCATACCTTCAAATTCTATCATTGTGGGCTGGAATTCAGCCTCATGATTGTCCAGGGAAACATTAATTCTTGCTATGCTCCTTGCCACTTTGCCAACTATGGATTCTTCTTGGATGTTTGATAGCTGCTCTATTCTAGTACTTTGTGGACAATTTTTGTAATAATGGGGTTCTCTGCAACCCCAACACTGTAGTGTCGGTTTTGATTGCTGATTGTTTGCATATTTTGTGACCCCTTCAGCTGTCCTATTCTCAGAATATGAAGTTCTGTGTGGATTTCTCGCTGAAAACTTGCTAAACACCTTTTGTTGTGTATTCTTATGATTAACAAATTTTGGGTGTCTGCTTGGGATTGAATTTCTACCCTTCTTACTTGATCCTCCTTTTGGCCCTTCATTCCTTTGTTTCATTTGCTGATAGCAAATGTGGAACTTCCTCATAGCATCATCCATTGTCTTAGGGTAGTCAAATTCTAGTTTTTTCGTCATAATGCTTGGTAAGCTACGGATAAAACGTTGAATTTTGGCCCTCTCCTCTTGCATATAAAGCACGTAGCGGAGTAAGGATGTGAATCTGATCACATATTCATCCATAGTTAAGGTTCCCAATCATAGCTCATGGAATTCCTTCGCTTTCTCGTCATAATAACATTCGGTTAGATATTTATCTTTGAAATGTTTTTAAAATTCATTCCTTGTGACCTATTCTTCATCAATTTTCCTTGTTGTCTTAATTTCTTCCCACTAGAGAGTCGCTTTCCCCCTCAACTAGTAAACTGCCAACCGTGCCTTCAGTTTTTCAATATATTCATAAATCTAGAAGTATTTGCCCATATCGATTAACTAGGCTTCTGCAGCTTCTTCAGATTCTCCCTCAAAATGGGAAGGCTTATTTTTCTTAAACTCTCCTTGTAATTATGTCAGTGGTTCTGACTTTTGCTTCTTAGTTTTCGTCTGGTCAGATACATTGTCTGAGCACCCCTCATCCTCCTTTCTATTTCTTTCGGTAGATTCAACGTTTTCTTCCCTATGCTGAGTGGTCGGGGTCCTTTCCCGATCCTCTATGCTAGGGTCTAGATGGTGCCGATTTTGTCAGTTTAACAAACTTCTTAAGATTCTTTCCTATTCTACACGCAAGCGTTCATTATCTGTTCTCAAACTAGTGATTTCTGCACGCAACTGCTGCAATGTTTCGAGTACTATTGCATTGGCTTGTCCAGATTCCTTCCCCAGCTATATCCAAATATCCGGGTTATCATTTACGTAGGTTGCCCTGGGTGATTTAGGTGGTCTTGAGTTCCTCACCATGTTGAACTTGTTGTACTTTTTGCTAGAGTGATTTCTTTTCCTGTTATCTGTATTCACACATATGTAGTTTTAATTAAAAGTTTTCAGTCAAAAATTCAAGCACATACTTCCTATACATAGCTTCTCCCAAAGGGCCTAAATATGTTATAGATTCTAAATATTCTGGAATGATAAAACAAACTAATTCGTATACCATATCATTTACTATTATTATTTATTTTTTAAATTAAAAAAAAAAAAAAATTAAACTTTCCATTATTATGGATTTTAATAATAATGATTAATTGTGAGCAAATGGAAGCCGTAAGGGAGAGCTTTGCAAAATTGGAGTGTTTTATTGAAAAAAAATGAATTGTTTTTATTGAAAAAAATGAATTATTTTTATTGAAAAAAATGAATTATTAGGATCAGAGCTCATATGGATCTCCACTATAAAGTTTTGGGTTATTTTTTTGGTGTATTCTTTAGAGTGGTTGAATGAGTAGAGCTGCGGGAAAGGTGCAGTTTGCTATTATCTAAGTGTGGTCATTCGTTTTCACTAGTTTATGGTAGGGAGTGTTGGATATTCATATGTTAATGATAACAATAATGAAAACTTGGTTCCAGGGGGTAAATGGAATTCTTGCAGAAAGGGAAGGTGTGTCTTTCGAAGGAAACAACAAATTCCAAGTTTCTAATCTGGAATAATCTTTAGGAGACATCTTATAAAAATATGAAAGATTACACTCTAATTTGTAAATTTATGGGTATTTGGTCCAAAAAACCAGATCAAGCTAAATGGATCCAAACAAATTGGATAAAAAAGGGCCACATTGAACTTCAAAAGAAAGCTAAGGTATTTTTACAATAATCTTCTCTAATTTGGAGTACTGCAAGAATATCCTTCAAAATGAGCCATATTTCATGAATAATTCCATATTATTCATGAGCTAGATAAGAAGCACTTTCTGGTAGCTCCAGTTTGGGTATGAATTTACTCTATGCATGGAGATTTCTATGAACCAAACATTCTTGAAGGTATAGTAAATGCCATCAGGTATATTGTAAAAAAAAATTAAATCACTAAAAGGACAAGGCACTCTTACTATGCAAGGATTTTCATTTATTTGAACATTTCCAATCTCCTCCTTAAATAAATATATATTGAATACTATTATGAGATATAGCCACAATTCTTAGACTACAAGCATATGTCATTTAAATGTAGGAGATACCACGAATATGGGAATTAATCAAAGACAACCCATTAGTAATAATCGAAAGCTATGAGAACAACCAAAGAATAAATCCATTTTTTTTTCAAGAACTTGTGAAAGAAAAATAAAGGATGCAAAAACACAATTAGAGAAACCAACACTGACACCTAAAATGGAAAAATCCCAAGGGATCCTTAAAACTACAAGTTCTCATTATAAGTATATTTGGAAGAAGAATTGTCACCACCGGAGGAACAACTCTGGTGACACATGGAAGTAAAACACCAAGAAAAAAACCCCAGAGACAAATCTAAGCCCTAGAGGAAAACCTTAGACTGGAGTGGATTCAGTGGATTAAATCCTTCAGTTATACCCCCTTCTTCTCTACTTTTTCCAATGGTTCACAATCCCGCACCTTCAGGGATAACCAGGCCTTTAGGAAAGGGGACCCAATATCCTCCTTTCTATTTATACTTATAGTTGAGGGTATAGGATGGTAAAATAAACCAAAATTGAACCAAGAAACCTTCAAACATATTTACATTTATTGTTTGAATCTACCAATAACACACCAGTAATTTGTAGATGATATTTTTCTCTTTGGGGAACGCTACCTCAAAGAAGTTAGAGTGCTCAAATCTATCCTCTCACACCAGTAATTTGTAGATGTTATTTTTCTCTTTGGGGAACACTACCTCAAACAAGTTAGAGTGCTCAACTCTGTCCTCTATGATTTCCAAGCAACATGAGGAACCATGGTGAATGGAGATAAATCTAAGTTTTTCTTCTTCAACACTCATTATCCCATACAAATGCATCTAGAGAGAACAACGCGTTACCAATCAAGGAGGCTTATAGTTATGTACTTAGGAATTGCTTTGGTGGAAAACATTTATGGATTTCTTTCTTGTAGGATGTTTTGCAAAATATCTCTAAAAGGATGGACAATTGGGCATTCCAATCCTTAAATAAGGTCGGTTGTGTTACTCTTCTTAAACAGGTCCTCAGGGAACTACTAATACTGACTCTTGATTCTACCTTCCTGAAGAGTGAAGATATTACCTCAAAATTCAATGATTTATTATGACAAGGAGCTAAGGAAACTAGAAAATGGGCCTTAGTGACCTCGGAGAAGGTGTTCCTCCCAACTTTTGTAGGAGGATTGGGTATGAGGGACCTTGATGTCCTTTACAAGAAAATAGGAGAAAATATATGGTGGTGTTGGTTACAAGGGAGACGAGAACTATGGAAGCAACTCTCGAACAAAGAATACAACCAATCTAGTTGCCAAGTGGAGAAGTCAAGAGCCAAGGGTTCTCCCTTAAGGTTCTTTATATGGAACCTAGCACAACATAAAAGACATATGATATAAGAGCATATTTTTTGGGAATTTTTTATTTGAAAACAATATATTTCTAGAAGGAAGCTTGGCAATAATACCCTCATGTAGGAGATCTATAGGACCTAAGAAATCTAAAGCACTTCACCATCAGTGAAAGGGAAAAATAGGTAGTGGATTTGTGGAAAAGGGAATATTGTCATTCCTCATGGAAATATTGGAAAACCCCATAAAATCGGCTAGAAGATCAATAATTACACCAATGTCCCATTCTTGAACATTGTTCTTAGGATAGGAAAATACAAGTCACTCTAGATATACATAAGTTGATAAAGAAAACCTTGGTATATATTGATATGGAGGAATATTTCATGATTGTTCCAGGAATACACTTAAGGGCTATGTTGTTAATTGTGGTTTCACTAGTAATAACAGAGTTAAATTCATTTCCTTGTAAATGGGCTTGAGAATTGTAAGGGGAGAAGGCTTTTATAATGTGAAAGTGGATGGAGACTCCTAGCTAGTAGTATCAAGTGCTCGAAAACTTATTTATGATACCCTGATAGCCACAGTTGTCAAAAGATGGTAAATGGAACTCTTAGTTTCTTTGATTTAATAATTATTATCATTATTCCCATATGTCATTATATCCCATTCTTGAATAATTGGGAATAAGGTAACTTATATGTTAGGAAATTGGGGTAGTGAAGAGAGAGATTTAATTTTGAATGCTCCATGGCATTTGCTCCATGGTAATGTAGTTAATCCTTCTGGCTTGGGTTTAATTCTTTAATACTGCTACACCTAGATGTGTTTTCTTAAATTTTTGGACTATCAATGGGTGCAATGGTGGTTGTCATCTTAATGGCTATGGGGAGATGTTTCCATTTTGTGGTGTTCGAATCTCATTGTTAATCCAATTCTTTGGGTGGTATGGCATAAGAAAATTTTTGTAGGTTGATACTTAATCAACCTGTCCTTTCTATATTGTATGTTGTGTGGCGGCCTCCTATTATTCTGTGTGGCCCTGGGGTCTCAAGTTTCATCTCAGAGAGTAGGTGTTTGCATTCTCATATTGGCATGGTAGTAATGGTTTGTGGCTTGACTGGAATAGTCTGCATTGCTAGGTTTTTTTTGTTCCCTTGTGTTGGGGGGGTATGTGGCTGGGTTGGAATTCTCTGAGTTTGACCTGTAATTATCCGAGATTTACAGTCAATTCATCTATAGAGAAGTTCCTCATGGTGCGTGAAGGTGACAAGGTAAGAAGGAGGGTTGAAGAATGATGGAAAGCCAATCATCCACACCTGGAGGCCCCTGACTATGGTGAGGTTGTAGACCCAAATCCTATAAACCATCCTAGCTCTCTTGATGCTCACAGGGGGTAGGAAATTCCTAGAAATCAACTTCATCCGCTCAAAATTGCAGTAAATAATATTGTGAACAACCAAAAAATTAACTTCACTTATCAAACACATTAATGATAACAAAATACATACAAAGTCAACAATATATATAACTAGCATAACCATATAAGTTAAACATCAATTTATGATAAACATCCAAACAATGACTTCATGATAAATTGGACATTGTTAAAATTAGAGAAAACATAGAAATTAATTTGTATTAATTATAAAAATAAATAGTATATACATTAAACATATTTAGATTAAAAAAATTTATCTAAGTTTTTAGCAATGGGCATTGGCCTCCTCTTTATTATGAAGATGCTTAATTTTAAATATTCTTTGTGACAATGTCATGGGCGAATACTATGGCTTATCAATACCACTTGCTCAAAAACCTATATCTTATTTTATATTACACTAGTTCATATAAGATTTTTTAATTAATCATTTTATTAAAAAAAAGTAGAACTACTTTGGAGATAAATATAAAGCTTTGATTTTTGTATATTACTAAAAATATCTTGAAATATCCATGGAGGTTAAATTCGTAACATCTACCTACTAATTATTAATAACTAAAATTAAGACTTTGGAATCCTTCTTCTAATCAAAACCAAAACCATATATTTATATAATAATTTATAAATTCTAACAGCCATATAAACTCATAAAAACAATGTAAACTCACAAAAAAATACAGAATTAAGAAAAATCATGGCAATAATGTCTATATAACTAATAACCATAATTAAATGATGATAATAATAATTAAAAAAATGTTTTTTAAATGTGACAAGGAAAAATTACAACCATAATTAAACCATGATAACACAAGATCATTAATTATCATAACATGAGCTTTTAATAAATTATTTAATTTTTTAATAACTTATTGTTCATAAGTGGTGGTAGGGGTATAATCTTTTTCCCTGAGAATCAAGAAGAACACACGTATGGTTAGGGTTTAGGTTACATTTCCAATAGTGTTGTTGAATTCTATGTGGTATATCACACTTTGAGGAAAATTGTGAATTTGGGAATCCATGAGATGATTGTTTTTTGCCATTCCTTGAATATAATTCATGATTTATATTCAAAATCTCTTTCTTCAGATTCAGGGTTAAGACATATTTTCAAAAGTGTTTATCAAAATCTCTTCCTTTAGATTCAAGGTTAAGCCATATTTTCAAAAGTATTGGAATATAATTCATGATTTATATTCAAAATCTCTTCCTTCAGATTCAGGGTTAAGCCATATTTTCAAAAGTGTTTATCAAAATCTTTCCTTTAGATTCAAGGTTAAGCCATATTTTCAAAAGTATTTATAAGTTGTATTAGTCTACACTGAAAAAAATATTTCCATGTTTTAAGATCAAACAACTTGAAGGTTGGTCACATGCTTAATTTGGGATCAATGTTAAATGAGAGTGAACTTTGGTGGCAGGGGAAGGGGGTATATTCTCCTTCCTTAATGGTTGATCAATAGACTAAAATTTTAAAGTGGACAAATAATTCCTTATGGTTTAATGCAACATTTTGATGCTTTGATTACCCATTATACAAGTGGAATATTGTAGATATTGTAGCATTTTGTTGATTAACTTCAAAGTAGAATTCTATAAATAGTTTCCATTCCAACTATATCCATTAATTTCAATTTTCTTATATAAATCATGTAACTAAAAAAAGTTAATATCAAAATTTTTTAATATCATAATTGTTTTCAATTCTACAATAAAAATAAAAAATTATTATTTATAATTTTTGCAAAATATATTTAGTTTATAAGTTTAATAATAAAGAATGCAAACCCATTAAAAGTAAATAATAATTTAAAATATTACCATAATTAATATTATTAATAATTAAAAATATACATCTTAACATGTAATATTTGGTATTTACTTGGACAATGTTATATATAGCCCTTGCTTTGAGTGCATGCAACAAGCACGCTATTTATAAACGGATTAAAAATAAAATTTATGTTATTGAAAGGAACAACGGTAATTCAGCGATAAGATAGAACACATTTTGCAGCGTTGTTTTAGTTAGTTTTTTTTTTGTTTTATTACGACATGAAAAATGAATTTAAGTTGATAAATTTGTATACATTAAATATGCAAATAATTGTTTAACTGCTCTGAATTTATTTATCCAGTTAGAAATCTACACTTGACTAATAAAATAGAGAAAATTTATTTTATATATATATAATTATTTATTAAATTAATTGGAAAATACACCAATATTGCGTTGGATGCCAAATACACCATGCTTTACCTCGACATGCGCCACTTGGTTTTATTTTGAAGGTTGCAGATAACTGGCATTGTAATTCGTTGTAATTTTGGCATTCATTCCATTAAATTTAAGGAAAAATAATAAGAATAGAGTAGGTTCACTTATGGTCATTTCATACGGATCCAGTACTATTGATAATGACTTTTGCACTGGAAAATCATGGCACCCATTCATGATGTTCTGAAAAATATGAGACTCCAGCAGCTTATTCAATCAACATGAGCGTCAGACAATCTTATGTGTGATTACATTTAAAGAAAGGAATATACGTATGCATCGGAAGAATACGAATATGATAATGAACACAAATGGTCCTGAGGAAGAAATACAAATGGTAGTGAGAAAGAATGAAATCAATATCCAGTATGTTACAAAGAATATGGAAGAAGCTGGAAATACAAGCGTGGGAATGAATGTTAAATAGTAGGCGCCAATGTTTCAGTATGGTCTCTCTCCAACATAGTTTCCAGGAGGGTAGTAATTACATGTGATGAACGTATCGCCGCTGTTACATTTGATGACGGCACATCCAACTTTAGTTGTTGTTCTCCAAATAATCTGAGTGTAGTGGGTGCAGTCCTGACCGGAGATGCAACTATTATTTGCATAGTTATACCACTTCTTTTCATCCACCCATGCACCCACTGCCTCTGTAGCGTTCCAGCCTTTACCACTCCCCCAGAATATGTTCTCTCCGAATGGACCATTTGAATGCTGAAGAAGGCAATCACCTCTTCTTTCCCTTGCATAAACGCGAGCATATGTTGCGAGTTTCACATCCCATTTCAGCGGAGGGACTCCCACTTGTTTTCTTGCCTCATTCTGCGGAACCACAAATCCTTGAATGGTTTGACTAATATTCGTACCTGCTTCTGCAACCATTTGTAGGTTGCAGATTACAACGCTTAAGGCAGCTACTACAACCAGCAGAAACGATCGCTGTCTCATTGTTATGGAAACAATAACAAAGTAGCAGCCGGTAGTTGCCAAATGTAGCCTCCACGGATGTACCTGAAATTGAAGAGCAAACTCTTCGTTTGCTTTCTGAAGAAAATATTTTAAGATATGCCTACACTTGGCTTGTTTATATCTTGTTTATGAAGACAATTTATAGAAAGCCCAGACAGAGTTTAATATGAAGGGAGAATTCAATAAATAGTAGGTGGTGGCCCAAACTTATAGTAGGTGGTGGCCCAAACTTATGCGGTCAAATATAGGGGATAAGCTATCGCAGACATCAGATCCTCCCAACCACAAAATGTAAAATGTAAGGTATAAAAACGGACAGATAGATATCCATGGCTGGATGATATTATTTTTAATTTTAAACTTCTGGAAGAGCTGGCGGGAGCATATTTTGCACATCGAGCATCTGGCGTAAAGCCCAGCCTATGAACATAATGGAACGCGTGCATCGTTGTTTGACTTTGGCAGTACAGGACACCCGTCATGAAGACGCGTATTTCCCTGACATGGCTGCGTTTACGATTTCCTAAGGAATCACAAACCCTATCTGATCCTTTCATGTGTTGAATCCAAAAAAAGGTTGAGATATGGTATCATTCAGGAAATGTTTCAAGAGGTAGAAGCAGGTTGACCTCCGCCGACAAAAATCTTAGCTCAATGGCATCGTTTAGGTGACCATTCGCGAAGTACAGGGAGGTCGATCTTCGCCCAGAAGCAACTTCAATTCGGGAATGATTCTATTGGATTAATAATAAATGCACTACGATTTGATAAGTTGCTGGGTTAGAGAAGTTGTTTTTTGGTTTTTTAGTATAGTTGCAAATTTTATTATAATTCATTTGTCAATTTAGTATTTATAGTTATTATTAGTTGTTGCAGGCTGATTTATTCTTGTTTATTTAAGAAAAGAGTAATTTCTCTGAATTATCTAGTTGGTGGTCAGCTATCTGAATTATTTACTTGGTGGCCTTAAAGAAGTAAGCTTTTAGTCCAACGAGATAGTTTTTAATATCCATTACATATTTATTAATGGAAAAGATGTAGAATAATGCTATCCTATAATATTATAATTTACATATAGTACTTAAAAGAATAAAAGAATAAAATTAGTGAGCATTGTGAAATGTCATAAAAATAAATAAAAATGAAAATAGATCTATATCCCCTATAGGCTACACAATCTCCTTGCATGATTGTACTTTCTCTTTGTCTCATGCTACACAAGGCACTCTTCCATAAAAATCAAAATAGATCCATCTTCCCTTCACCCTACACAATCTCAATCTCCTTGCATGGTTGTACTTTCTCTTTGTCTCATGCTACGCAAGACACTCTTCCATAAAAATCAAAATAGATCCATCTCCCTTACACCCTACAGAATCTCCTTGCATGATTGTACTTACTCTTCATCTTGTGCTACGCAAGACACTCTTCCACCACTAGAAATGGGATTCAATTCCCCATTCACAACAATTTAGAGCTCTACAAAGGTTAGCCACCTAAGACAAAAGGATTATTAGCGCAAAAGTGTAAATGCAAAAGCCAATTTGGCAGTGTTGCGAGTTCACTTCTCACCTCAATTCAATAATACAATCGGTGAAGGGGGGCCCTATGTTAGCTCAATTTTATAAACCATGCTCGCAAGGATCCTTTCTTTCTAGCTCTCCAAGTGGTACTAGAGAAAGAGAAGCGCAAGCCATACTACACTTTTTTCCACGAAGTTGGGAAATTCCCTTTTCCATCTTGAATGACACTCTATTATGCTCAATAATATGGTTCTCTACATAGAAACTTATACAGACCACTGAAGTAGGCTAGTGTACTCTTTAGTAGTGAATCTTCATCGCATAATTTGATTGGCTATTTCCTCAGGAAGCTTAAAATTTCTCCCCCTACAACTTTTTCATAAGTATTATTTTCTTGGTGTTCTTGTGTGGACAATCACTCCTTGTAGCAACTCGGTCCTCTTTCAACCTCACCTAGATGCCAACTATGTGCACTTTTGGGATGCTCTCCAACCTTTCTAGTCATAGCTCTTTGTGAGGTTCCTTTCTGTTGGTATTACCACCCATTGACACTGTCTTAGCCACTCTATAAGCCTCCATTTTTCTTCCACACACCACATCTTAGGGCCCGATCATAGCTTTGTTACACCATCCACATAATTATGTATGTCCATCTTTATCTCTCCTAGCACATCCTTACCTACTCCTTGGCCTTCTTCAAATCCTTGTGCAATCACTATGCCATGTCAATGAGCCTCGTTCTGTAGGGGTGAAGTGTACTATCAAGAAAAGGAAAGTTGTGGCAATGAATCAAATCATCACAAAGTGATGAAACTAGCACTTTCTTTCATCTTACCCTGTACCCCATTCAGGGAGAAATCACTCATGCCAAGAAGGAAGGCAATGATTAAAGGCACCTCCTCTCTTTCATTGAGGTCCTAGTAGATTTGGTTGATTGGGTCTCTAACATAGGGCTCAAACATGGGAATTTCAATCACTGTATGCAAACAGTGGACTTGTACTAGGACATGAAATACCTACCTAGCGAGGTTCTCCTTGATCAACACAAGAGAATAGAGGACCTCTTCTCCATGGAGCATCTCCATCAACACATGATGGGCCTGAACTGGCAACTGGACCACATCGAGAAGTACCCAAGAATTCCTCCTACTACTGAAAGCTCATTGTGCCACAACAAGGGGTTGATCCATGTTCCAACAACAAATTTGAACCAATCTTCCTAATCTCTTTATTCTTATTATATCTTTGGTTTCATAGTTTCTATGTACTTGTTTCTCTCTTATAACCTCAAAGGCTAATATAGTAGTAAATCTAAGGTATATTTTTAGTTCTTAAGCAACATTTTATCTTCTTCCTCCTTGAAAATACAATAATTTTAAATTTTATTAAATTTTTTCTATAAACAACCAATCTAAATTCTATATTTTTATCACATAATTTTATTTTATTTTTAAATTATATCATTACAAAAAAAAACTTCATATAAAATATACTTAAATAAAAACGGTTTTTTCTCTTCAATTTTACAAATTTATTTAATAATAGTTGGTTTACATTTTAATTTATAAACTTTAATATTACATTCTCATTGAAAACAAAGTTAAATTAATATCTTATTAATAATAAACTTTCTTTATACAGCGCATTATTTAAAAAACGCCATAAGTTAAAAGTATCATCAAATTATATGCTTGACATTTTTCATGGAGCGAAACTAATATAGATTATTTTTTTTTTTTTTTTATTTAAATCTTAATATATAATACGTTTATATTGGTTTTGAAATTTTAAAAAATGATATTTAACTATATAAAATAAATGCTCACAGGGTTTTGGATTAATAGTGAATGAGTACACTCTTAAGGCACTCCTTGTAATAAGTGACTGGTTCAAATTCCAGTGGGTAGTAGATGCTTAGGTAGTATTGAAAAATAAAAACTATGTAAAATAAATAATGTTATGAATATTTTTAAATTTAATATTATAATATATATTTTTAAAAATTTTAATTAAAAATTTAAAGAATTGATTATTTCTAAAGATTGGTGATTATTTTTATATTAAATATAACAATTTCATAAAGACCATAAACAAGGTAGTTATAAAATGTCTCTTAAAACTTAATGTTTAAGGGAACATTTTAAGGACAAAAATGCATCTTAAAATTTCGAAAACTTTGCAAATCTTATTAGTCTTCAATATACAAATTGTAAAATGCTTTGTGATATATTTATAAAATATTCAAATTTATAGTAATTTTTTATATGTTATATATAAAATTTTGGCGAATAACTTTTGAAGGAAAAAAATTGATATATATACATATATATAAGCGAATCACTTTCAAGGAGAAAAATGTCAAACATCCACATATTAAATGAGCATAAGTAAAATTTTGAATAGTTTACTATATAGAAAGCATGGAATATTTACATATTTATGCTATGATTCGACAGAACTGTAAAACTTGATTACCTTGGTTAATACTTCGATACACTATTTATTTATGATAGGGCCCTTAATTAGACATTTCAACCATAATTTCATATATACTTCTTGTGACTAAGATTAAGTGGAATTTATTACTTGATGAGATTCTATATGTACTAACAGGTCCATTGGCTGCTACTGATACCACTTTAATTATGACATAAACTACTCGGCTTAACCAGGACTTCATAATTTAATCCTGAACTTAATTACAGTCAGTTCAATGCTACTTTTATTTGCACCACTCAACATCCTTAATGCGGAATTAATGCCTAACTAATGTGACGACCTAGGTGATAATACTACCCCTATGGAGACTTCAACATTGGAGAGCTCCATCGTCATCCTTGGGTTCTGCTCCACATCTATGGTCTCCAACTGCTTCATTGATCTGATGGTGGATACGACACTCGGGTTTCTATACCTCATATGTAGTTCCGGTACCCATTCATTATTTTTCCTCTTAGGGATGGGTTTGAGTCTGCTCTACAATGGGGTTTTCCATGCACAGGTATTCCTCGGTCTTTGACTTGCTGCTAGGGTTTTGGTGGAGCCCGTATTTGTTTTTCGTCGACATGATAGGCCTTTTTGTTTGTCTATGGCTCCTCTGACAGACGTTCAAGGACTTAGGATTCAGAATTTCGGCAGCGAAGAGGCTTTTTACATATGACTTATTATAGGTAACTCAGAGTGTTTGTCTTTACTTTGTTGTGTCCAGGCTCCAGCTTATACCCATATATTGATTGATATGCAAATTTTAATTCATGCTACTGCTCCGGAATGGGATGGAGGTTTTACAAGTGTTACAGTTTTCAGTTGAAGAGCTGGAGGAAGCCCTCACTCAGCCTGCCAGGTGTAGTGTCAATTTCCCAACTCATTATCGGGTATTTGAGACTAGCCTAGAGTTTTATAAAAGCATTTTTTCCTTACTGTTGATGCATTTCTAACTCCAAGGGAAGAGTTAATCTACGACTGATAACTTATTAGACAATTATTTTTATTTTTTATTTTTTTCCTGTGTATAAATATTACCGACTCTAAACGGGCTTTACGCAATTTTTATAATTGAAGGAATTCTAGGACCATAACCCGATCAACTTTGTTTTCTTGGTAGATTTGGGATGACCTCGCACTGATGTCGCGAGGAATACATTTATGGCCAGTTTATAGGTCTTGGATTCCATTTAACTATTATATTTTATTAGTTTTCAGGATTAATATAATGTTTTCACTGGAATTTACCTTAACATATCCTTAGTAAATTTAAAAGTAGATTTGTTTTGTACTAGCTACATACTGTGACTGTGAAACCCTCTTCAACAATGTTTGTAAAGATAATTATTTCCAGCCTAGCCCGCGAGGGTAAGGGTTTTGGTAAACTGTGAGTGAAGAATAAATTTTTGGCTAATTATGCTCTAAAGTTTTTCCATATTTCTTAGTTAATTTTCGACAAGTTTGATTCCTAAATTGCCTTCTAGTTTTGTATACACTACGATTGTTTAATCGATCATGTATACCTATAAAAATATTCCTTTTATTTCTTTCTTCTTTTTTTTACCCTTGGAATGAGCGCTTTGTTGTTACTTAATAAGAGCTTTTGGCATACTATTTCTTCCATATTTATATGTAATTATGAAATCTATGTGGATGCTTGACAATAATCTTTTCCTAAATTATTTGTTCTGTTGTCATGAAATAAATACATATACATAGATTCTGGAAGATTCTTTATCACTTGTCTACTTTATTTTGTTGTACATTTTACTTAGTACAATAATTTAGTCTACCACTCATCTAGAAATGTAAAAATTACTCATGGACTATTCGTATAACTTTCTCGAGTTAACCCGTCATTTCTACGATAAAAAGAAACTAATAGGCATAGCTTATATAATATTTATATCAGATTCTATCATACCACTCATTTAGAAATGTAAAAAGATTAATTATGGACTAATAGTATAAATTTCTCGAATTACCCATGCCCTCCCTAATAGAAAATAACAAGAATAGCTTATATAAATATTTATATTAGATTTCTATCATAATGAGATTTATCACTTATCTGTCTCATGTTGTTTTCGAGATTGCTCTACGACTAGACCTGCTCGTTACTTTTTCCTCCCAGCTTTGAAACTACTATACCAGTAAGTATCCCCCTGAGTTGTTACTGATCACAGGAACCTTTTTCATTAATATGAGAACCCACAATCTCATAGCTATCTGGTCCTAACCAGATGTAGCTACAGAAAACTCGTTGATATCTCAACATAGATTCTCCTCTTTTTCTATTCTTTTCTTTCCTTCTCCCTCTTTTCTCCTGATCTTAGATACCCTTTTCCTCTTGATCTTTCTTGAGTAAATCATCAAGAATTTATTTAGGGATAGATAATTGTTTCTCATAACTATTTAGTAGGTAAAACAATATTTACCAATAACTGCTAAATTCATTCTCGATAACTAAATTCAAAAAATAGTTTTATAATTAAAAAAATATAAAAAACAACTTGTTTGGTTTGCAGTAAAATAAATATTTACATTACCTAGGGATATCACATCTTCCCCCCCCTAAGATGTAACATCGTCTCGATGTTTTCCTTCTGAAAATAGATCCAGAAAGTTTTCTTTCATAACCTGCTCATCTTCCCAGGTAGCCTCCTCTGACCCATAGTGCTAGAATTACAATTTAACATGGGTGATAACTCTTTTCCGCAGCATTATTTCTCTTCGATCGAGTATAACCAAGGGTTAGACCAAGATCTCACCTTCCGGTTTGACCTATACATAGCAATAAAACACTTTAAATCATCAACTAGCTAGTTTAATAAATCTAAAATAAATTAAAATAAAATGATTATATACTTTACCCGAATGTATTTCCAAATGATTATGTGGTTAGCATCATAGATGTATTTCGTAAGTAGCGAAACGTGAAATACATTGTGCACACGAATATGGCTCCGTAAGGCAAGCTGGTATGCCATTGCTCCTGTTCGAGCTAAAATTTGGAAAGGGCCGCAGAATTGGGTTGCTAGTTTAGCACATTTAGTCCATTGTAATGTGATTTTCTTGGCTCGTGCCAGAATGTAAACATGATCCCCCACTTGGAATTCCCAAAAAATTTCTCTTTTGATCATCAAATATCTTTTGTTGGTCTTGAGCAGTTTTCAAATTGCCACGTACCTTTTTCACCATCCCCTCCAATTTCGCTAACATATCTGCTCCTAGCATCAACTTGTCTTGTGGAACACTCCAACTCAAGCGTTTTTTGCACTTACGCCTGTATAACACTTCAAAGGGACTCATTTGTAAGGATGTATTGTATCCATTGTTATAGGAAAATTCTACCAAGTGTAGGTAGTCCTCCCATTTAGATGGTTGTTTCATTACATAAGTTCGTAACATGTCTTCTACTACTTGATTTACTAGCTCTTTTTCCCCATCCCTTTGAGGATGACATGCAATGTTGAAGTGTAGTTGTGCGCCCAATGCTTCAAATAGAGTTTTCCAGAATGCTGATGTAAATTTCACATCACATTCGGAAATGATCATTTTGGCTATTCCATGTAATTTACAATTTTTTTTCATAAAGATGTTATTAATTTGTACCGCTTTATAAGTTGATTGTACTTGTATGAAATGAGTAGATTTGCTCAATTTGTCCACTACCACCATGATTGAGTCATTTTTCCTTTTAGATTTAGGTAGTCTAGTAATGAAGTCGATGGATATGGTTTACCATTTCCATTCAGGAATAGGAAGTAGGTGGAGAAATCTTGCGAGGTGTTGGTGCTCTGTCTTTACTTGCTGGCATTCCAGAAATTGGGCAAAATATTCTGCTACCTGCTTCTTCATACTAGGCCAGAAAAATTCCTTTCTAAGGAAAGAAATCGTTTTCTGGTTTTTGGGGTGGCCTGCATAAGGAATCTTATGATATTTATCTAAAATTAAAATTTTAAGATGTTTCTGGTTAGGCACATATAACCTTTTCCTATAGATCAACAATTCTTCTGATTTTACCTCATATCCCAATTGTTTTTCATGGTTGTTCAAAATATTTGCTTGCTGCCATAAATATTTATATACTAAATCTTTCGTGGTTGTTTCACGAATCTGCTCATAAAAAGTAGTTCGTTATTCACTGAAGGAGATCTCATACAAATAATTTACCTTTCAACATAAGGCATCCGCAACCCAATTCTCTTTTCCCTTCAAATGTTTGATTTTGAAATCGAATTCTCTTAAGAGGTTAGCCCAACAAGCTTCCCTAGCAATCAAAGTGGGTTGTCTAAAGTAGTTTGTTAGAGTATGATGATCAGTCATTAACAAAAATTACTTACCCATAAAGTAATGCCACCAAAAATTTAAGGCATGGATAACTATTGTCAACTCCAAATCGTAGGCCGAATACCTTTGTTCATACTCTTTAAGCTTGCTTGATTCATAGGCTACAACCTTTCCTTATTGCATTAATATGCCACCTACACCTTCTTTGCTAGCATCCGTACAAACCACATATTCTTTATTGTGATCAACAATGCAAGTGGATTTACAAAACTAAATTTAATGCAGATGGGAGTATAGAAAAGTTTGAAGCCAGACTGGTAGTGAAGGGTTATTCACAGAAAGAGGGAATTGACTATGAAGAAACCTTTGCTCCTGTAGCCAAACTGAATAGTATTTGAGTGTTAATTGTCGTAGCTACAAAACATCGGTGGAAGCTACACAAGTTAAGTGTTAAGTCTGAATTTTTAAATGGTGATTTAAAATAAGAGGTTTATTTAATGCAGTCTGAAGGGTTTGTTAAACAAGGGCAAGAGAATTTAGTTTGTAGATTGAAAAATGCCCTTTTATGGTTTAAAATAGGCAACCAGGTCTTGGTACGAGAAGATTGATTCATTTTTATTACAACATGGTTTTCATAGGAGGAAGAGTGACCCAAATATATATACCATGTATGATGAATAGGGGAAAATAATTTTGATTTCCTTGTATGTGGATGACATGATTATAATAGGTAATGCAAATGCATTAATCAAAGAAATCAAATTGCAAATGTCACATGTTCTCGATATGAAAGACCTTGGATGTTTACATTACTGTCTAGGTCTCGGAGTGTGGAGAGACTTTGGCAAGACTTTCCTTACTCAAGGGAAGTATGTGATAGGGTTCCTCAAAAAGTTCATAATGGAAAAATGTAAGAAAACATTAGTAACTTTGTAGCAGGACCTGAAATTCTACAGAGAAGATGGCTCTAAGGAGGTGAATGCTATTTTGTATAGGCAACTAGTTGGTAGTCTGATATATTTGACTACAACTCGACCAGACATAGCATACTTTGTTAGTGTGATGAGCCAGTTTATGTCTAAACCTCTTGAAAGTCATTGGGTGGCATCAAAGAGTTTATTGAGGTATCTTCATGGTACTGGTGATTATGGAATTTTATACACTGATATGTCTGATGTTACTTTAGTAGGTTTTTTAGACTGATTTGGCAGGTAATCTCGATGATCGATGATATATCACGGGTTATGTATTTAGTTTTGGATTTGGGGTCATAGCATGGAGTAGTAAAATGTAAAGCATTGGGTCTTTATCTTCAGCTGAAGCCGAGTACGAAGCATTATGCACAGTGACATGTGAAGTTATCTGGTTGAGGAGGCTTCTCCATTATGCAAGAGAAGATCAGAAAGAAGTGACTGTCATCAATTTTGACAACCAGAGTTCCATTAAGATGGAGAACAATCTAGTGTTTCATAAGAACACAAAACACATAGATACTCAGCTTCACTTTGTAAGAGAAAAGGTCCAGTCAAAAGAATTTTTTATTGAATATTGTAAAACATGTGACAATATGGCTATTATTTTTACAAACGGTCTTCGGAAAGTGAAGTTTGAATTGTTTAGGGGGATGTTAGGACTTCAAGATAATCCTTTCTCCATTAAGGGGGAGATTTAAAAATAATAAATATTATATTGTATTATTGGAAAAATGGTTACATGGTTGTAACGTAACTCCTTAAGTTATGATTAGTTCCTGGGTTGTAGGAGTTTGTTCTCACCTACCCATTTTTTGTGATGTATTTATTGTCTCATCTTTCATTATATGAGAGTTTAGGCTCAAGTTTGTGCAGTCTCCAAGTGTAGCTTGCTCACCTGTGAGCTGCTGATCAATTCAATTCTTTCTTTTATTTCCATTTTTTCTAACATTTATTTATTTACCATACCTCTTTTTTGAGTGTTCATAAACCTCTTTATATTTTAAATTTATATTGAGTTTATACATAATAATAATTAGATTTATTTTTTAATAGGGCCAACATTAGACTAAAAATGTTAAATGTTAAATTTTAAACATTATGTATACATTTACATTTACATGTGTACGTGCTTATGTGTTTATGTGTTTACGTGTTTATGTTTATGTTTTTACCTGAGATCTACCCCCATACTGGGTTGTTTACGTTTACATGTTTATGTGTTTATGCATTTACATTTATATCTTTATATGTTTATGTGTTTACATGTTTATGTTTACATTTTTACATAATATCTACCCTATACTCGGTTGTAGAGCACCTCTCAGCACAATAATGTCCATGTGCACAATTTGACTAATACGTGCCAAATTATTCATTTTCCAAAATATTTTTGTTGTTACGTTGCATTATTTTTAATATATTTAACAAGTCAATTAGTTGATTAAAAAATTTATTCCTCTTTATTAACTCAAGGAATTCTACAAAAAATTATCTTGACTCTACATTTCTATATGATACCTAGCAAACTTATTGAAGTCATTATTCTTGAAAAATCTAAGTGGTTATTCCATTAATTATTCCCGGTGCCTGACATTTGGGTATAGAGTATTGGGTCTTTGTTGTCTTGATACATGCTCCATGTGGGGCTAATTTTCTTGTCTTTCCAAGTAATCTAGTTACAACTTGAAGACTTTTTGAATTGAGTATTCATCTTTCTCCACTTTATAAAGTAAGTTCACAACTATTTTATATGATACTTTTCTAAAATATTAGGGAAATGTTCGAGATTATGGTCACCAACCCACATATATTATAGAATATTAGTTCGGTTCTAATTTAGTATGGGAAGTTATGGGGCATTGGGAATCCTTACCAACATGTGAAACAATAAGGTCTAACCTGGCCCCAACCTTTGTCTCTTTCAAATCCATTTGGACTCTCCCTTATTGGTATGTGCCACAATTCCAATAACCATTATTTTATATATTTGAGGCTTCTGTGATCTCCATTTTGTGTGGTGATATCTTCCGGAGTCGTCTCATTCATTTTTTTTATAATCGACATTTCAAACCAACCTCTAGTTCATTATCAGTATTAGATGACTAAATAAGTCAGAGATTAATCGGGTAATAAATAGAGGAAAGGGTTGGGATGGGAATGCATGGAGCCGACAACTTTGATAATGATATGAAACATATTTAGTTTAATTTATTGATTTTATTGATTTTATTAATTATTATTAATTTTTTATTATGATTATAATTTTTGACAATTTATTTTTAGTTATGATTAATAATTAAATTAATTGTTATGACCTAATATTATTAATGATTATCAACAAACTAATTGTTCACTGCATAATTAATTAGTTTTTGTTAATTACAAGGTTTCAAAGATTAATTTTTAGTAATGACAATAATTTTTAAATGTCACATAATTAAAAATATCAAATAATAATTAGAAATTAATCAATAATGGTCCTGAACTAACTTAATCTTATATGCATTACTATTTGAATTTTTATTATTTTCAAACCATGATTGAAATAATAAATAATAATTAGAACTTAATGTTGTAATGATAATGAACTATCTTAATCTAATGTTCTCAAATTTATGGAAATATATAATTTTCCTAATTGATAATTATTAGAATATTTTGTTAGTGATTTTCCTAAGTCTTGATGCTTATAGACATTTATTATATCTTTATTAATTAATAATTTATTAAGATTTTGTTAATGTTGTTCCTTAGTCTTGATGTTTGTAGCTATATTATATCTTTATTAGTTACTAATTATTATTTATTGATTTATAAAGTTTTTTAGTTTTTAAAGTATACTTGATTGGGATTGAGTTAACTAAGTTTTAGCTAAAACTAAAATAAATTTAAAGATTGAAAGTGTAAATGAATACATTCTTGATTATTGTTATTATTCAAATATTATTTTAATAATTTTTAGAGTTTGATATACCATAAGGAAGACCAAGTGATAATGGGGAAGGGAGCATCTAGGAGAAGGTAGAATCCCTAGTTTGAGTGGGAATCTAATTATCACACATTTTCCAACCATCGTCGCAGTTGAGTTTGTTATGGTGTTTTCCTATTTCTATAGCTTCTCTAAACTTTCTATGGTGATAATGATCAATTTTGGCCACAACACAAGAGTTTTTGATACAAATGTGATGATTGGTTTTCCTAGAGTACTTGGCCAAAGATGAGGTTTTGGAATGGTTATGGTTAATGTCAGCGGCATGCTCTTGGATCCTAGTTAATATAGATCGACCAGTTTCACCAATGTAGGCTTTTCCACAAAAACAAGGAACCAAATAAATCCCTTCGTGGTGTTTAGGGTCAATAGGATATTTTACAGATTTTAGACATCTGCTAATGCCATTCATGGGTTTTAATGTGGTTTTTATATTATTCTTTTTTAAAATGTAAGAAATCCTATTAGTGGCGCCTAGTATGTAGGGAAGGTGAACCTTACTAGCACAATCATCCATTGGTTGTTTGTTTTTGGGATTCTTCTCTTTCTTGAAAGATTTGATTCCTTGTTGTCTTCTGTATCCATTATTTTCAAAAAGATCCAAGAGGTGGTTCTTCTCTTAATCAAAATGATCATGATCTGAAATACACACAACCCTGGTTACTAGAGTGTTGAAAACCCTGAGTTATCTTGGTTTCTCTTGATTAGGATGTTAAGAAAGGGAAGAATGGCATTCTCTTACACTTCCATTCTAAACTTGATATAATTTGATTGAATGTTAAGGTGCTTTAGGAAAATGTCTGATTTTTGTTTTCCATGAGACCAAATATTTTCCAAATCTTAGGTTTTAAAAGGGAAGACTCAATGGTTTTATCTTCAAAATGTTCCATGAACAAATTGGCAATGATGGAAGACAAAGGGAATTTCATGGCCACATTACAAGTCTGCTCATATAATATTTCAATAATAACAATAATCAACAATGTACTAATTTACTCTTTCAACCTTTAAATTTATTTTAGTTTTAATTAATACCTAATTAACTCAATCCCAATCATGTATACTTTTAAAAACTAAAAAAATTATAAAATCAATAAATAATAATTAATAATATATAATAAATTAGGGTATAAAATCAAGACTTAGGAACACATTAACAAAATATATTAAAAAATAATTAATAAGGATATAATATAGTCTATAAGCATCAAGACTTAGGAATATCACTAACAAAATATTTTAATAATTATCCATTAGGAAAATTATATATTTCCATGAATTTGAGAACATTAGGTTAAGATAGTTCATCATCATTATAGCATTTAGTTCTAATTATTATTTATTATTTCAATCATGGTTTGAAAATAATAAAAATTAAATTAGTAATGCATATAAGATTAAGTTAGTTCATGATCATTATTAATTCAGTTTTAATTATTATTTAATATTTGAATCATGCAACATTTAAAGATTATTGCCATTACTAAAATTTAATCTTTAAAATCTTTTAATTAACAGAAACGAATTAATTATGACGTAAACAATTAGTTAGTTGATAATCATTAATAATATTAGGTCATAACATTTAATTTTAATCATTTAATCAATAACTAAAAATACAATTGTAAAAAAATTAATGATCATTCATAAAATTAATAAATTAAACTAAATTTGTTTCATATCATTATCAAACTTGTCGGCTTCATGCATTCCCATCCCAACCCTCTCCTCTATTTATTACCCTATTAATCTTTGACGTATTCACTCATATAATCCTGACGATGAACCACAGAGGTTGGTTCAAAACGTCGATTACAAAAGACATGAATGCGATGACTCTGGAAGATATCACCACACAACCATTATTTTCATAGAAATTTCCTCTTCAACATTATATAGTAGGATCCACTAATTTATCATGTGATAGAATGAATGATATTTTAATCTATTGTGTCAATTTAAATGGTATTCCTAAGTATAATTTGTTGCTTCCTCACATATTGCACACCATTTTCATTTGGAATTTTTGAGATTGTATGGGAAATATCACTTGGTATGGTTTATTGAAAATTAATAGCTTTGAAAATATAAGTCAAGTGGCATGTCATAGACATCCTACTGAAGTGAATATCCAAATTTAAAATTATCTTTTGTTTATTTTCAATTCGTGCAATTAGTGCATCAAATCTCATTTTGTCATACTCTGAAGTTTTGAAAATAATTTTTTAATTGTTCTTAATTTTTTCTCTAATATCTTATCTATTAGTGAGGAATTTGATGAGAATTCAGTATAGTTTCAATCTCTTGGTATTTTTATGTTCTGTTTCACATGTCATTATCTCATGCATTTTGGATGGTGATATAATTTTCAAACCTAGTCCAACTACATATCATTGACCAATGATATATCCAACTCAACATGTCCTTAAATATTTTATCATATTCCAAAACTAATTCTCTACTTATTTTATTTATCTCCTTATGTTTTTGTGCTGTGAGATGATGAACAACTTGTGATTTGAAGAAGTAGAGGAAATTATTTCTAGTTTCATATTTTTCTTTTGGTTGATTATACATTAAATTCATGAACCACATTAGAGCTCTCTTATAGAGTTCCTGAAAGCTAATCCATCTACATACCTTCATAATTATTATCGCTTTCATCCCAAAACATTTCACAAACAAATCAATATCCTTTTAGGTACTCTTCCCCTTCATGTAGATGAATATGGATCAACCCAATTATTATTTTTGAATATTCAGTGACTTAACTTTCTTTTGTCGGATAATGGATGACAAGCAACCAAATTATCTATTATTTTGGTCTGTTCAATGTTGTACAAAATCAAATTGGATAGTTATTTTTTCAATTTCAGTATCGATGCCCACTTTGATATGTTATTGGTTGCAGTTAGGATTGAACCTTTTTCAACTTAGACACTCATAGTCAGAAACATTATTTCATTGGTTTTGTAGGTTTTATCTGCATATTCCATAAACTAGTTCACCAAGGGTTGTGACCATCAACTTTATTTATAAGAGAGCAATAATTTGTTCTATAGTTAACAAACTTGGAAAGGGGCCTCTTCAGTGAGACCTCTTATTTTAAGGAAAATGTTGTAGATTTCCTCCTTCCTAACTCAAGACCAAATGGTCATCCACATTTCTAGCAGAAGTCTATATTTTAAATTTTCTTCATAGTTTTCTTGATACCAAATTAAGGATGGTTTTCGGTCCATTTACAAACTTTCACTGAGATTTTCATAAATTATGGGACTATTTATATTTAACATCAAATAATGATGAATTGCAGGTTTATAGTCTTGAAATCCATAATGTTAACTTGTTTCCATAGGATCAAACACAATTGAAGAATCTCACTTTTCTCTGAAGCCATCAGTTTTATGCCTCTCCACTCTTAGTGTTCTTTGACATCCTCATTGGAGTCTTGTGCACTAGGAATCTACTACTTTGAGATTCCAAATCAACTCAAATGATGCATTATTATTGTGTTACACATCTCTAACTCCTTTGGTAATTATTTCCCTTTCAATTATTTGTAACGCAATTACTGTTGCATAATAATGTTTATAGAGTTGTGCTCCTTTATGCGAGTCCTTGTTGATTTTTACTCACATGTCTTCCTGGATGTGACATTGTTTTCCATATTGGAACCTTGATTCTAATTAATTTTATAACATTATGAGTATCTTCACGAGGGGGTTACCCTCAATCATTGGCCCTAAATTACTCTTGGTTTGTAGAAATTCAAGCCACGGGCATACTTATTTTCTAATAGAGTAGTGTCGAATCCTTTTACATCTTAGCAGTGAGCTTCTATAAATATATTTTAGTTTTGTTGCCTCTATTTGTCACTGATACTGATTAGTTCACTCAAATGGATTTGGTATTTGATAATGTGTTTGACACCTTTGTCAAGAAGGAATTTGTGAAGTCAAGAAGGTTTTGTAGATAGGAAGTAGCCATGGAAATCAATGTACAAATTTTCTTTTATTTTTCATTGGAGGTTCAATACTCTACTACTTGTTCTCCATGATGATTTTATACATTAAGGATGCATTAGTTGTAGGATATCAAATTAGATGGTTGTTCGACGTATTTTTTCAATTTGACGATGATGGATTTAATAAATCTTTCATGAATTTCTTTGAAGAGTTGACATATATCTTTAGTTAAAGAGTAAATTCCTTCTAGCATAGTTCCTTAGGAAATTATTGATTTTTCCCAACAATAATTCTTGGATCTCTTTTAAACTATGCATTTATGTTTACATCTTACCTAGCTCGAATCTAATAATTGCCATCAATGAAGTCAATGTTGTAATCTATTGAAATGTATACATTGTTATCAGTAAATCCATACACAAAATAAATATTAAGTAAAGAAAAACATATAACACATAAGATAGACTAAAGAAATAAATAAGAATAGTAGTAGACCAACCAGAAGACTTATTTGTATTAATCCACAACTTTTATTACCTGCACTTATCACATCTCGTATATAAAATAACCTCTGAATGATTACAACTAACTAATAACATTAACTATATAGTGATTTGAAGCGACATGGAAACCAACTCCACTTGTCAGTAAACTAAACTCATATTTTTGACACAGAGTCTAGTTAGTTGTCTAACTTTTGGGTTTAGTCAACTTTGTTACAACAAGAATCCATTTATTTTAAAATTATGTGATACATTTTAACCAATTTCTCATTGGAACAACTAATTCAGTTACATAATCATCATCTGTGATTCTCGTTTCATATGGGAAAATCCCTTTGAAAAGTAAATACAATTGAATTTTTTATATATTGTAAGGAATTTCCCTCTTTCTATTCATATATTTCGATTGATCCTCATGGATTTGTAATTCGAGGCAAGTATGAAATGGCTAGAAACACTTGTAGGTGTTAATTCAATTGGAATATTCATTAAAAAACCACCACAACCTATATAATATGAATGTTGATGTTTTTTATATAAACACATATTGATAGCATACATGTTAAGTATGAAAATAAGATAATCAAAGCTTCTAATGCAGTGAAATATATGTTTAGCTTCCTTAAAAAAAATCAGAAGTGATATTAATTTTGTAGTAGTATTAAGAGACCAATTTCAATAATCACTAGCAAAGTGATAATATACATAAAAAATAGCATAAAAATAGCATACTTACCTTTCCATGTGACCCTACGAATTTGTAATTATAGGCAAGTAGGAAAAGATGAAAAACATTTTTAAATCCTAATTTAATTAGAATATTCACGACAAAGTTACTACCTACATAATATCATTGTTGATATATTTTACACTAAGTAATAACATGCGTACTAATATATTATTATTAAATATAAGAAATAACATCATCAAAAATTTTAATTCTATAAAATATATGTTTGACATATCGTTAAAAAAAATAATAATAAAAATAATAAATAAATAATTAGTGATAATATTTTTATTTAAAAATACACGAAGAAGAAAAATTTTCCTCCAAATTTATACATAATGCATTAGTCCCACTAGATGATACTTTTGTATACATTTAAAACTAAAATATTCTCACAACTCTCATACAATCTTTCATTGCCATTTTTGATAAATAACAAGAATTCAAATACTTAAAACATTTTTCATAATGTTAAAAATTGGAAGTATATAAAACCCTTCTCGATGAAGGTTTGACGCTTATACCAAAACATGTTTTTTTCTATGTTGATGTGAATTTTAAATTTATTTTTTTTATGGTCAATTATGTAAGAAAACAGTGCCTCTAATATTATAAAATTTAGTGACCATTTTAATATTAATTTCCTACATTTTTACATCAATCCTTCTCCTATCTACTTCCATCAGACATAAATATTCACACTCTCTATAATATTGAGATGTTGAACATCATATCATATAAGATTTTTCATTAAAAACATGTAACTTGAAAATAATAAATAATGCATGCTATTTCGATTTATTTTAATTTGCATTTTTTTTAACCTTATATCATATAATATTTTTCGTTAGAACATGTAATTTGAAAGGAATGAATAATGCATGTTGTTACGCATTACTTTAATTTTCATTTTTAATTGTATTTCTAATTTTCATTTTTATTTGTATTTCTAAAAATATGAAAGTTGAAATTTTAGAAAAGTTCACAGTATATCTTTTTTATCCGACAAAATTAAATAATGACGGGCATGAATATAAGAATATGTTATAGATTCTAAATATTCTAGAATATGATAAAATAAACGTCATCGTACACCATACCATTTATATTATTATTATTCTTTTTAAAATTAAAAAAAAAAATGTTACTTTCCATTATATGGGATTTTAATAATAATGATTAATTGTGAGCAATGAACATTAAGGGAGAGCTCCACAAAATTAGAGGGCTTTATAGGAAAAAATTGAATTATTATGATCAGGAGTCTTGATATGGATCTTTAGTATAAAGTTTGGGTTATTTCCTTCATGGACTCTTTTGAGGGGTTTACAGCTGTGGGGAAGGGTGCAATCTGCTCCTCTCCAAATGTGATCATTGGTTCTCACTACCCTATGGTAGGGAGTGTTGGATCTTTATATGTTAATGATAACCACAATAAAAAGTTGGTTCTAGAGGTTAAATGAAATTCTCGCATGAAGAGGAGGTGTCTTCTGAAGGAAACATCAAACCCAAGTTTGTAATCCTTAACAATCGTCAGGGGAAATCACATAAGATTATGAAATATTACACCCTAATTTCTAAATTCATGAGTATTTGGCCTAAAGAACTAGATCAAGTGCAATGGATCTAAACAAATTTGAGAAAAATGGCCACATTAAACTTTCGTTGAAAGCTAAGGGATTTTTTACAATAATCTTCTCTAATTTGGAGTACCGCTAGAAGATCCTTCAAAATGAGCCATATTTCATGAATAATTCCATATTTTTCATGAGCCAAATAAGAAGCACTTTCTGGTAGCTCCAGTTTGGTTATGAATTTACTCTATGCAGGGAGATTTCTAGGAACCAAACATTCTTTAAGGTATAGTAAATTCCCTCAGGGATTGTAAAAAATTTTAAAATCATTAAAAGCACAAGGCACTCTTACGATGCATGGATTTTCGTTATTTGAACTAATCTCCTGACTTAAATATACATTGAATATCATAATGAGATATAGTCACAATTCTTAGACTCAAGCATATGTCATTTAAATGCAAAAGATACCATGAATATGGGAACTAATCAGAGACAACCCATCAGTAATAATGGAAAGCTAGGAGAACAACAAAATAATTGATTTGATCCTTTTTCAAGAACTTGTGAACAAAATAAAAAAGGATGCAAAAACCCAATCGGAGAAACCAACACTGCCACCTAAAATGGAAAAAGCCGAGGGGATCCTTAAAACTACAAGTTATCATTGTAAGTATATTTGGAAAAATAATTGTCGCCACTAGAAGAATAACTGGGGTGACACATGGAAGTAAAATACCAAGAGGAAAAATTTAGAGTGGAGTGGATTAAATCCTTCAATTATACCCCCTTCTTCTCTATTTTTTCCAACAGTTCCCAATCCCACACCTTCATAAATAACCAAGGCTTTCGGAAAGGGGACCCAATATCCTCCTTTCTCTTTATCATTATAGTTGAGGGTATAGCATGGTAAAATAAACCAATATTGAACCAAGGAACCCTCAAACATATTCACATTTATTGTTAGAATCTACCAATAACACACTAGTAATTTGTAGATGATATTTTTCTCTTTGAGGAACCCTACGTCAAAGAAGTTAGAGTACTCAACTCTATCCTATCACATAAGTAATTTGTAGATAATATTTTTATCTTTGGGGAACCTTACCTCAAAGAAGTTAGAGTGGTCAACTCTATCCACTATGATTTCCAAGCAACATGAGGAACCATGGTAAATGGAGATAAATCTAAGTTTTTCTTCTTCAACATTCATTAGCCCATAGAAATGCATCCAAAGAGAACAATGGGTCACCAATCAGAAAACCTTCTAGTTAGGCACTTGGGAATTCCTTTGGTGGAAAACACTTTATGGGTTTCATGCTTGTAGGATGTTTTACAAAATATTTCCGAAAGGATGGACAACTAGTCATTCTAATCCTTAAATATGGTCGTCTATGTTACTCTTCTTAAATAGGTCCTTAGGGAATTATTAATACTAAATCTTGATTCTACCTTCCTCAAGAGTGATTTATAAATATATTACCTCAAAATTCAACTATTTCTTATGACAAGTAGCTAAGGATACTAGAAAATGGGCCTTAGTGGCCTCGGAGATGGTGTTCCTCCCAAAGTTTGTAGGAAGATTGGATATGAGGGACCTTGCTGTCCTTAGCAAGAACATGGGAGAAAATCTATGGTGGTTTTGATTACAAGAGGCAGAGGAACTATGGAAGAAACTCTGGAACAAAGAATAAAACCAATCTAGTTGCTAAGCAGAGAAGCCAAGAACCAAGGTTTTTCTCCTAAGGTTGTTTAGGGGGAACCTAGTGCAACATAAAAAACATATGATACCAGAGCATATGTTTTGGGAGATTTGTGATGGGAAAACAATGTATTTCTAGGATGAAGCTTGGAAATAATACCCTCACTTAGGAGATCGAGAGGGCCTAAGAGGTCTAAATCACTTCAACATCAGTGAAGAGGAAAAATAGGTAGAGGATTTTTGGAAAAGGGGAAATTATCATTCCACATGGAAGGACTAAAAAACCCCATAAAATTGGCTAGAAGATCAATAATTACACCAATGTACAATTCTTTTGTTGGGTGTGGAGCCTGATTATCTTATTTATTTACAAGTATGACCACATTCGACCCCAATTCGTAATGTGGAAGCAATGCTGCCCATAAAATGTATGCTGCAAGGGAGGTAGAATTGCCTTGTAAAATGTTGTAAGTTCATAGTCAATCTAAGTCGTTCAGTAGGCAGAGATCTAACAGTAGATGTTATGTTTAATTTATGGTTTTTTTCCCTAGAAGGAAATCCCTCATTATGTATGAGGTAATTGTATTGCGTCTATTTAGATATCTATTTTGAGCGAGAAAGAGATAGGAGATTAAGTGAGAGTGAATAGGGAATTACAACGGATCTGTTGTAGTTTGTATCTCTTCAATTTGTTGGATACTATAAAAGGAAGGACTAGTTGTTTCTCCATGGACGTAGCCAAAATTGGGTGAACCGCGTATATATGTGTCTCTCTTGTTTTATGTGTTTATATTTATGCAATATATTTTATGTGTTCCATTGCAATGTAATATATAATTTTCTAACATATTGAACAGTGTGCCTAGTATAGGAAAATACAATTTGCTCTAGATATAAATAAGGTGATATGGTGTCAGAAGCAGAAAGGTATGTTTACACTCAAATAATCCTATGTGATAAGGGCATGGTACTTACAACTCTAGCGAGAACCCATTTGGCGAAGGATTTGGAATGGTAAATTATGGTCAAAATTGGCCCCTTTTTTATGGCTCATTGGAGGAAGAAAATTGTTGACATAGTATCATTAATGGAGGAACGGTTTGAATGGACCCTTAGTGTCCTTATTAAATAGAGAGAAATAGGAAATAATGGAACATATTCTGAAAAATTCCCACTTCATCGAAGAGATACGAAATCAGGTATGTTAGTTATTTGGAAATCTCAATCGATCTCCCAAGAGTCTTGGGAATACTCTCGAGAATTGGTGTCGATTACTTCAAAGAACTAAATTGTCAATAGAGATTAGGATTTAGTGGTTGATTTCATACTATGGAATTTTTGGAAAGATCTGAATTGTCATTTCTTCAAGGATCAAAGGCTATAATTATATTTCATATAGAAAATTATGAAGATAAATTTGAAGGAGATAATTTTATTGGCGTAATGGATTTCATAGGAGTAGAAGGTTAATTTGCAAGAGGAACAAATACTAAAATATCTAGATATCTCTACAGACATGATTGTTCCTGGAAAGTATAAAACCCCATAGAGTCTAAGTTCATCACCAATTTTTTTTATTCTTCCTCCCCCTAGATTCATTGACCTAAAATTTGATGGGGCCTCTAAAGGAAACCGCGGTATAGATGGATATGGAGAAATATCTCATGATTGTTCTGAGAATACACTTAAGGTCTATGTTGGTTATTGTGGTTTCACTAGTAATAACATAGTTGAATTTGTTTCCTTGGAAATGAGCTTGAGAATTGTAAGGGAAGACATCTTTTATAATGTGGAAGTGGATGGAGACTCCTAGCTAGTAATATAAAGTGCTCAAAAACTTATTTATGATACCATGATAGTCATAGTTATCAAAAGACAGTAAATGGAACTCTTAGTTTTCTTGGATTCCACAATTATTCTCATTATTCCCATAAGGAATTACATCCCATTCTTGAATAATTGGTAATAAGGCAAGTTATATGTTAGGAAATTGGGGTAGTGAAGAGAAAGATATGATTTTGAATGCTCCATGGCGTCTAGAATTTTGATACTATTGGTGTAATAAGATGCATAGTATTATAGAGAATGATCGAGATTCCTTTATGGGGGTGAAAGAAAAAAGAAAATCGAGTATTCAAAAGAATGCCCGCAACATCACCGACCCCGTTGATAATTAAGGTGGGGGTGGGGCATGACACTCCTCCAACATATATGGAAACGCGTGATAGTTAATACTACTATGCGAAGGAGGGTTAAATCCTTTGTTTAATTTTTGTCTTAAGCTATGTTTTGAAGAGAGGTGTCATGGATCTATTGGAGGCTCATTCATCATCCCAATGACTCACCCTATTGTGATAGCCTTTGCGTATTCAAGGTTTGGTCAATGATTACATGATATGGTCATAGACTGTGAACCAGGGTGTGTTCTATGTTTTAATATGTAGTGTGTTGTTTTCTCTGGTCTTTGTTGTATGTTATCTAGGATCCTGGCCTTTTCCCTTCACTAAATTTTTTTATTTAGTCATATTCAGTCTATCTTGAATTGGGAGTTTTTCTTTGATCACTAGACAGGAAATGGTGACTACCTCATGAAACTTTGTGTTAGAGTAAGGTAATGTAGTTAATCCTTCGGGCCTAGTTTTAATTCTTTAATATTGCTACACCAAGATGTGTTTTCTCAAATTCTTGGACTATCAATGGGTGCAATGGTGGTTGTCATCTTAGTAGTTACAAGGATAAATTTCTATTTTGTAGTGTTTGAATCTCATTGTTAATTCAATTCTTCAAGTGGTGTGGCAAAAGAAAATGTGTGTAGGTTGATACTTAATCAACCTATACTTTCTATATTGTATGTTGTCTTGAGGGTCTGGTGTCTTATTCTTTGTGGCTCTGGGGTCTCAAGTTTCATCTTAGCTAGTAGGTGTTTGCATTGTCATATTGGCATGGTAGTTGGATTTTGAGGCTGACTAGAATAGTCTATATTACTCGATTTTTTGTTCTGCTGAGTTGGGCCAGTCGACAGGGTGTGTGGTCGGGTTGGAATTCTTTGAGTTTGCCCTGTAATTATCATATATTTACAATCAATTCCTCTATAGAAAAGTTTCTAATGGAGCATGAAGGAAACAAGTTAAAGAGGGTTGAATAATGAGGGAAATCCAGTCATCCACACCTGGAGGCCCTTGACTAGGGTGAGGTTGTAAACCCAAATCCTATAAACAATCTTATCTCTCTTGATCCTCAACATGGGCAGGACAACCTTAGAAACTAACTTCATCAACTCAAATTTGCAATAAATAATATTCTGAACAACGCAAAAATTAAGTTCTCTTATGAAGCACATTAATGATAACAAAATACATAAAAAGCCAAAAAAATATATAACTAGCATAACCATCTAAATTAAAAATCAATTTATGATAAGCACTAAAACAATTACTTCATGATAAATTGGACATTGTTAAAATTAGAAAAAACACGCTTTAAAAAATTATTTTGAATTATTAAAAATAATGATATTAAATTAAACATATTTTAGAAAAAAAATTGTTAATAATAATATATAAATTAAACATATTTAGATTAAAACTATCACTCATTTTATATTACACTATTCATATAACATTTTTTAATTAATCATTTTATTAAAAAGAAGGTAGAACTACTTTGGAGATAAATATCAAGCTTTGATTTTTGTATATTACTTAAAACATCCTAAAATATCCATGGAGGTTAAATCCCTAACATCTACCTACTAATTATTAATAACTAAAATTAAAACTTTGGAATCCTTCTTCTAATCAAAACCAAAACAATAATATTTATAATAATTTCTAATTATAAAACCATATAACTTTATATAAAAACAATTGTGAACTCACCCCAATTAAGAATTAATAAAAATCATGGTAATAATATTTATATAACTAATAACCATAATTAAATGATGATAATAATAATTAAAAAACACTTCCTTAAGATGTGACAAGGCAAACTTACAACCATAATTAAAACATGATAATAAAAAATCATTAATTATGATAACACGACTTTTTAATAAATTATTGTTAATAAAGGTGGTAAGAGGCAAGGGGATAATTTTTTTCCCTGAGAATCAAGAAGAACATAAGTGTGCTTAGGTTTTAGGTCACATTTCCAATAGTGTTGTTGAATTCTATGTGGTATATCAGAGTTTGAGGCAAATTGTGAATCTGTGAATTCATGAGGTGATTGTTTTTTGTGGTTTCTTGAATATAATTCAAGATTTATATTCAAAATCTCTTCCTTCAAATTCAAGATTAAATCATATTTTCAAAAATATTTATGAGTTGTATTAGTCTATCCCAAGAAAAAATATCTCCACGTTTTAAGATCAAACAACTTAAAAATTGGTCACATGGCTAATTTCGGATCAATGCTAAATAAGGGTGAACATTGGCGGGAGGGGAAAAAGAAATATATTGTCATTCCTTAATAATTAATATTAAAAATGTAAATTTAGATAAATAAAAAAATATATTATAAACTTTTTCTTTTATGGTTAACCGTTTTGATCTATTTGTGATGATTAGCAGATCCCTCCACAAAACGGGTGGGACTACTGCCAATCGAGCAGCTACCGAGAGAGATGTGAAAGAAGAGGAAAAGGAAACCCATGCATTATTTTTAGAAGGCCAAACGAATAACCCATCCAGCGCCAGTTAAAAGGTATTCCATAACATTTTAAATTTGTACTATTTTTCCCTTCGCGTAAACATGATTATACATTGCAAGCTTGACATCCCATTTCAGTGGACGGACTCCAACTTGTTTTCTTGCCTCGTTCTGCGGAAACGCAATTCCTTGACTGTTAAAAAGGGTTTCGTAACTTTTTATTTTTCACTCAGGTTTGAGATCAGATTTCCACCGTCGGAATTTCAAATCCATTGATTTATTCATCCCGGAGGACAGGGCCAACATTTTTTAGCTGTATAAATCATGTTCCGACTAAGTCACTTAATATTGTTGGATGCCAAATACACCATGCTTTACCTCGACATGCGCGACTTGGCTTTATTTGGAAGGTTGCTGGCATTGTAATTAGTTGTAATTTTGTCATTCATTCCATTAAATTTAACGAACAATAATAGGATTAGAGCAGGTTCACTTATGGTCATTTTATACGGATCCAGTACCATTGATAATGACATTTGCACTGGAAAATCATGGCACCCATTCATGATGTTATGAGAAATATGAGACTCCAGCAGGTTATTCAATCAACATGAGCATCCGAAAATCTTATGTGTCATTACGTTTAATGAATATGATAATGAACACAAATGATCCTGAGAAGGAAATACAAATGGTAGTAAGAAAGAATGAAATCAATATCCAGTATGTTACAAAGAATATGGAAGAAGCCGGAAATACAAGGGTGGGAATGGATGTTAAATAGTGGGCACCAATGTTTCAGTATGGTCTCTCTCCAACATAGTTTCCAGGAGGGTAGTAATTACATATGATGAAGCTGTTATATTTGATGATGGCACATGTGGGTGCAGTTTTTGCTGGAGATATAATAATATGGGCCAATTTCATGGCTTTTCAATACCACATGCCCAAAAACAATAACTTATTTCAAAATAAAAATATTTTAGTTTAGTTTAATTTTATAACATTTTTTAATTAAATTTAAGAGCAAAAGGTTATAATTACTCTTGAGGTACATCTAAACCCTCCATCCTCATGAGTACTAAGAATATTTCCAAAGAGACTAAATGGAGGTTTTAATAAATTAAAAAATGAGAATACTTTAATATATGCATATGTGTAACCTATATAATATAAATAATATTATAAAGAACTATTAGATATGCATCTTAACCAAGGATCCAAGCTATCAAAAAGAAAAGTAGAAAAGTGATTAACAATGATAGAGGAAAGATAGTGCGTGATTCTTTTAATTTTTTTATTATTGTATTTTCTTTAACATGATTGATCCAAAATATAGGTTTAATATTTTACAACCAATTATGATTTTTATTAATTTAGATAGTTCCTTAAATACAATACAATGGGATCATATTTAAGAAAGAGAGTGAGATAGAGTGTGGGAGAAAGAGATAGAGGTGAGAGACATAGTGAGAAAGAGAAAGGAAGAGAGACGGATTTGGAGGGGGAAAGAGATGGAGTGACAATGGAGAGATGAAGATGGAATGAGAGAGAGAGGAGACGAGGGAATAGAGAGAAAAGGAGAGGATAAAGATAGGGAAAGAAGTGGAAGAGAGAGGTAGGGAGACATAGATTTGGAGGGGGGAGAGAGAAGGAGAGAGGGAGGGAGATAGTGACAAAGTTGGAGGGTGTAGAGAGAGTGTGTGTATGATTGGGGAGAGACAAAGGGAGGTGGGAGAGAACGGGAGAGAGAGGAAGGAAAAAGAGAGAGGAGAGAGAGAGGTGGAGAGAGAGATGGGTTTGGAAGCGGAAGAAATATATAGAGAGAGAAAAGTGGGGAGGGAGTGACAAGGGAGAGATGGAGAGTCAATGTGTGTGTGTGTGTGTGTGAGAGAGAGAGAGAGAGAGAGAGAGAGAATGCAGAGAGAGAGAGGGAGAGGAAGAGGGAGGGGGAGAGAGATATATAGATATGGAGAGAGAGTGTGTAGGTTTTGTGGGTGAGAAGGAGAGACAAGGGGAGATAGAGATATGGGGTGGGGGAGTGGATAGAAGAGAGAGAGAGAGAGAGAGAGAGAAGGGGAAGAGATAGAGAGTGAAAGGGAGAGGGAGAGATATATAGATATGGGGAGAGAGAGAGCGCGCATGAAATATGTTGAGGGGGTTGATATAGAGAGACAAATAAGGAGAGATGGAGGGATGTATAAATATAGATAGCACGGGGAGAGAAGAAAGAAGAGAAAGATAGAGAAACTTAGGGAGAGGCAGATAGAATGAGATGGGGGAGAGGGAGGAGAAGGGAGAGAAGGAGAGGGAGAGGGAGGTAAACACATAATGGAAGCTAGAGAGAAAGGGAAGAAGAAAGAGTCTCAGAGAGAGAAATACAGACATAGAAGTTAGATCTAGAAAGTCATTAATATTTAAGATTTTCAGTGTGGTTGTTGATTTCTAATCCTATTTTATCACATGCACTATATGCATTGATTTCATTGTAGATTTTGATTTATAATTCTATTTAATACATTACACTAGATGCATTGATTTCAGTGTCGATGTTGATTTCTACTCCTATTTGATTACTTGCAGAAGATGCATTGGTTTTAGTGTAGATATTGATTTCTAATCCTATTTTATTGCTTGCACTACATGTATTGATTTCAGTTTAGATATCAATTTTTAATCATATTTAATACCTTATACTAGATGCATTGATTTCAACGTATATGTTAATTTCTACTCATATTTGATTGCTTGCATTAGATGCATCGGTTTTAGTGTAGATATTGATTTCTAATCCTATTTGATTGTTTGCACTAGATGCATTGATTTCAGAATAGATGTTGATTTCTAATCCTATTTGACTGTTTTCGCTAGATGCATTGATTTTAGTGTAGACATTAATTTCCAATTTGATGCAACAAGATGTATGATGTACATTAATTTCAAAGTAATTAGATTAATAGTGTGCATTGGTTTTAGTATAAGCACATCTCTACCTCCTCCATCTATATCTCTATCACCCATTGTCTCTCTTTCTTTATCTCTCTATCTCAGCCCTTAAACATACACACTCTCTCTCCATATCTATCTATATTTCACTCCCTCTCTTCCTTCCCCTCCCTCTCTCTCTCTTCCCGTTCTCTCTCTCTCTAACATTTCTCTCTCCATATCTATATCTCTTCCTCCGTTTTGGTCTTTTCCTCTCTCTTATTCCCTCTCTACCCCCATCTATATCTCTATCTCTATCTCTCGTCTCTCCTTCTCACCCCCAAAACATGCACACACTCTCTCAGTGTAAGAACATAAAAATTAACCATAAATACTATACTTGAATTTTCATCATAAATAAAATGTTTGGTTCTTGAAACTATAAATTATTTATAATTGGGTACATTCTTATTATTCCCATTTTCTATCATTTAACATTGTTAATTTTTTTTTTGTAAAGTAGTCTAATTTCTATTATAGTACAAAATTCAAAATTACAGAGAGGCGGACCTCGAACTGCATCCTTTTGCAGTGAAGGGATTTACAGCAGTATGAACCAAGACTTGCTTGAATGTGACAGAACCTAACAGAGCAGTACATATAGCAGGAATCCATCTATAATCCGGTAAACAGAGATATAGTTTTAGCCGTATAGGCATTGACCAGCACTATATAAACCCAAAACTTAGAAACTACCAAGGATTTAGACACCGCCATTGACATATTGAGCAGAAACATCAAAAGAAACCTTAGACTGTGCTTCCATTGCGGGAGCAACAGCTTTACATATCAGAGAAGAGGTGAAGAAGTAATTGATCCCCAGAAGACAGAGCAAACCTTGAAAACAAGAAACCAGGAGATGACGTTCAGTCGTCCACAGAGGTTGAAGGAACTTCTTCCACCACCCGGCAAGAGTATGGGTCTGGCTCGCTTGAGTCGGTGTGGGGAGCGTCATCCTCCGCGGGCGCACTTGGACCTGCTTTCGCAACCCCTGAAGATGTTGCTGCCGAGGGCGGATCTGGTACGGGAGCAGGAGGTTGAAGAGCCGGCAGTAAAGGAGGCTGGTCCAGAGGCGGAGCTGTCGGAATTGGAAGCTGGATACCTGCAGGAGGACCAGGAGGACCTTGTGCTTCATTTTCGCATTTCTCAATCTTGACTGAGACATAAAACGTGTCTGAGGCCAGAAGAACAGGGAAGCTAAAACGTGAGGAAGGGTGGAAGCTGTGCTGGCAGGGCCTGGCCTGGCTTGAGCGTCTTCCTCTGCGTCGTCGGGCACTGTTGGCTTCATCAGACAGGGAATCAGTGGAGCGAGGGACGGTGGTTCGTCCTCTCCCGCCTCTTGACCCACGTCGGCAGCTGGCGCGGAGGCGTTCCGGCGACATCGCAATGAGGGGAGGAGGGGGAGCTGAACGGGCGAAGGCTTCACAGAACCGGAGAGCCAGGGAGCAGAGGTGGTTCGCTTAACACTTGGACTGTAAGGCAGGGGGACGAGCGGCAGATTACAGGGGACGAAAAACAGAGGCTGCAGCACCCAACCCGCGGGCCGAGAATTGCTAGGTGAGCAAGCAAAGACTACGGGTTCTGGCCAAGATGCTGCCTCTCGGCTCAGGTGATAAGGCGCGGGGAGCAGAAAGGGATTAACATTGATCAGAGGGGTATCTTCTGCGTTGCCTGCAATTGAGACCTGCCTCATTACAGGCTCGCAATCAGACCAGAAGAACCAAATACAGACCCAAACCTTGCCTCGAGGACCATGCTTATAACGATGCTGCCCACGGCGAGCTATGTGCGAGCCTGCTTCTGCCATGAATGCCCGAGGATGCAGCAGATTTAGTTTGATGCGAGGAGGAGACGTCTTAAATGGTTTCGCGCGGGGGAGGAAAGATCTCGAAGCTCTCGACTGCTGGCGACTTAAATGCGGAGTACCTGTAACCAGGTTGGGCTGCCACTTGCCCCGTGGACAGCTCACCGCTTCCCGTTGATCACAGACCATCACCCGCATCCGGGGGGTTAAGATCCTGGAGAGCCAAAGTATGGCAATCCTGTTGTAGTTTTTTGTCTTTTGCATCATGGAGATAGCCTGCGAAGTGAGGGCCTTGCTGATTCACTCCTTGGTTAGCCATTCTATCAGCAACCTTATTGGCTGTACGCCGCACATGCTTGAAGATTATGCTGTTAGGTTGCCGAAGCCTGTCTTCCAATGCTTCTAGTCTGCTCAGCAATCTCCAGCTGGAAGCAACTTTAGCTGCAGAGGAACCTACTTGTATTCTGATTGCTGCATTGATTAAAATTTGGGAGTCTCCCTCTACTTCTAATGGGTAGAAGTTGAGGTGATCCGCTATACAAATTCCTTTCCACATTCCTTCTAACTCCGCCATATTGTTGGTGTTTGTACCACTTGATCCATAGTAGATGTATATGACTACTCCATCTGAATTTCTGATTACCCCTCCAAAGCCAGATGGTCCTGGATTCCCCTTGGCCGCCCCATCAAAATTGAGTTTGTAGGCAGCTCTAGCAGGAGGGGACCAGTGAGAGGGGGAGAAGCAATTGGAAGGTGTCTGGTGAGAGTCCAATTTAGAGTATGTGATGTTGAAATTCCAATTCTGCCAGATAAGAATCTCCTGCGGAAGAGTAGGCCAATCATTTTCTGACCAAGCTCTAAGAGCTAATGTTTCTTGAAGATTGAGCTTTAGGAGAAGCCAGAGGATGTCTACAGATCTGCTCTTGTTGTTGAAGATTCTATTATTTCTTTCTTTCCATAGAGTCCAGTATAAGAAGCCGGGAATGAGATTCCATAATGAGTTGAGGATAGGGCTTTGAAAGGGTACTTGTGGCCAGCTTCTCAGGATATTTGCGATGTCCCCTTGCCTATCCATCCTTCTGTTGTTGCAATGGGCTACTCTATTCCAAAGCTGAGCTGCCAGAGCGCAAGCTTCCATGAGATGAGTGCTTGTTTCTTCCTGAGCATTGCAGTTGGGGCAACGAGAAGGACCAATAAATCCTCTTTTTTGGAGATTATCCCAGGTGAGAATACGATTTTTGCTTAGAAGCCAGAGGAAGATGGAGATTTTGGGCCATAGTTTTGGCTGCCATACATGAGTCCATAATTGATCCCTGTCATGGGCATTTTGATCATATCGTAAGGTGAAGGCCTCCTTGGTGGTAAAGAGACCCCTTGTAGTATGTCCCCATCTCAATTTGTCCTACAGTGAAGAGGGAATAATTTTTCTTTGAAGAAGCTCCTTATCTATGTCATCGAATGTTTCCTCTTGCCAGTCTGTCTGCCAGGATCGAGCTGGTTTCCAAGTACGAAAATCTTGATGATCTTGTTGCAGCCAGAATTGGGAGACTTTGTTGAAGTTTGTCTGCTGCATGAACTGCTGCCAGTGAGGTTTGTGGAAGAGCGTTGCAAGTTTGGGCATTTGTTGCCAGGAGTCTTCCCAAAACCGAGCTGATGTCCCTGAGTGAATCTCCCAAAAACTATAGGCCTGAATGAAGGCGCTGTGAATTTTTGCAGAGTTCCAAATCATGGAGCCTGTTATACTTGGACTGATTCTGATGAGCTCGTTCCATTGACTGCCTGGAGCATATTTGGCCTGCCAAAGCTTAGCCCAAGGAATGTGCGGCTTGACTAACCAGCTCCACCACACCTTTGCTCCCATTGTGCTGTTGCTTTGGAGGGGATCCCTTAATCCTAATCCCCCATTCGCTTTTGCTTGGCAAACATCTACCCATTTAACAAGGGCCCATTTCCTGTTTAATCCATGCGATCCCCAAAGAAAACTCCTTTGAAGGTTACGGATGGCTTTGAGAACCCATTTAGGAGCAGCTAGAATGGAGAAAAGATACAAAGGCACGGCTTGGAGAACTGACTTTATCAAGATCAGTCTGCTGGCAGTGTTCAACGATCTGTAGGTCCAGGAAGAGAGTCTTGCCTCCAATTTATCTAATAGAGAGTGCCATGATGCATGCTTGAGAGCCGATGCCATGAGGGGAGCTCCCAAGTACTGGGATGGCAGCGCCGAGATTGTGAAGCCTAGAATCCTAGCTATATTGCGTTGAGTTGAGACGGGGGTATTGAAGAAAAACAGTTGAGACTTGGAGGCATTGATGGAGGTGCCAGAGGCTTCGAAAAACAAAGAGAGGAGGGATTTGAAGGCCTTAGCTTCCTGAGAAGAGGAGTGACCAAAAAGCATCGTGTCATCTACGAATTGCTGATGCGACAGAGGATTGAGACCATGAAGGGCTAATCCTTTTACTGATTTGGAAGAAATGGCGTTGTGAAGGAGGCGGCTGAGCCCCTCGGCCATAAGAATGAAAATGAAAGGAGAGAGAGGGTCTCCTTGACGGATGCCACGAGAAGAATGGAAGGGAAGGGAGGGGGAACCATTAAGGAGCATAGAAAAGCCAGGAGAGATTATGAGACTCATGATCCAGCGGGTCCAAGTGGCACTGAATCCAAAGGCTAACAGCATTTGACGAATGTATTCCCAACTGAGTTTGTCAAAGGCTTTAGATAGATCCAACTTCAAAATCATACCTGGTTTTTTGAGGATTTTTAGCGAATGAATGACTTCATTGGATAGAATTATGCCATCCATGATCTGCCGACCTTCAACATACCCTGTTTGCTCCGGGAGAATGAGGAGAGGGAGAAGGGGTTTGAGACGATTGGCAACCACCTTGGAGATGAGCTTGTAGATGACGTTGCAAAGGGCAATGGGCCTGTATTTATCAGGCGTATTAGCTTCTTCACTTTTAGGGACAAGAGCAATGAAAGTGGAGTTCAGGGATGGGAGGACCCAATGCATAGAGCAGGATTCTTCCACGAGGTCCCAAACTTCTCCTTTAATCAATTCCCAAAACTCATGGAAGAAGTTAGCCGTGAACCCATCCGGGCCAGGAGCCTTGCCGTCTTTGAGTTGCGCCATAGCTTCTTCGACCTCCTGCATAGAAACTTGTTGCAATAAATTTTTATTTTGGTCTTCAGTTATTAACTTTGGAATATGCTTGGTAATTGCTTTGATAGCTGCTTCCCTGCTGCCTGGTGGCTCTTTGAGAATTTCCTGGAAGTGGTCTCTAAACTCCTTTTCCATGTCTTCATGCTTTTCTATTCTGTCCCCTTGATTGTTATTGATGAATGCGATGTTATTTTGCATGCGGCGTTGAATGGTGGATCGATGGAAGAATTTGGTGTTCTTTTCTCCTTCTTTTAGCCACCTGATGCGCGATTTTTGCTTCCATAAAATTTCCTCCTGAAGCCTTCTGGTCTCTAATTCCGTCCATAAGGAGTGCTCTTTTTGGACTAGCTCTTCCGTTCTGCCTTCGATGATGATGGTTTGCTATAGCTCACACATGCTCTGCTCTAGTTTTTTTTTTTCATCCAGAATGTTGCCGAATGAGGATTTGTTCCAAGCCTTGATGACTTGCTTGAGGTATTTTAGCTTTTGTTGAAATTGATACATTTTTGCCCCAGAAGGGGGAGAGAATGATTTCCAAGCTTTTTGCACCATTTCTTTAAAGTTTGGATTAGTAAACCAAAAAGATTCAAATTGAAAGGGGCGATTGGTTTTTTTACCTGGACTTGTCCATTGGAGCATTATGGGCCAGTGATCTGAACCTCCCTGTGGAAGGATGGAGGCGTGGAGTGCTCCGCCTAGATGGATGGAGTTGTCTGAAACAAGGAATCGATCTAATCTGGAAGCTATGAGGTGAGGTCCTTTCCTCTTGTTTGTCCAAGTAAATATGCCATTTGAAGTTTGCATATCTATAAGCTGGTTGTGCTGGATGAAATCTTTGAGGCATGTGCTGTCCTCCTCTAGTTTCATTCGACCTCCTTTTTTTTCCTCAAGACTGGTGATGATGTTGAAGTCTCCCCCACTTATCCAAAGAGGCTGGAGCCTATTGGCGTTGAGAGAAGTAAGTGAATCCAGGATATCTGATTTGTGATGCATGTCCTGCAGAAAATAAGTGTTCGTAATGAGCCCATGTATCTCTGTTCCTAGAATATGAAAAGAAGCTTGGATGAAGTTGCGCGTAGCATGAAAGTCCTGAAGGCAGATTGATTGCGGGTTCCATACTATTGCTAGACCTCCTGAAGCACCTAGTCCATCAACAGAGGTGGATTTACTACCTGGCCAGGCTTTGCGCAGGATTTTTTCAAGAATTTCACTGGTGCTCTTAGTTTCTTGGAGAAAAACAACAGAAGGATTCTCTGATTGTATCATGATTTTTAACATACGGTGTTTGGAGGGGCTATTGAGCCCTCTCATATTCCAAGAGATGAGCTTCATGAGGGACTTTGAGGTTTGGGTTTGTAGAACTTTGTCAGCTTTGGAAATCTGCCTGATTCCATCAAGATCTCACCCAAGATGATAGTTCTCTGTAGTTCTATCTTGCGTCCTCTTTTTTTTGTTTCTTTGAGGATTTTGCTACTATCCCAAAGACTGCCTGGTTGGATACCCAGATATTTGCTTCGTTGGGCTTTTATAAGAACTCCTTCCAGTCGATCTATTTCCCAGGGGGGAATGGCATTGTATGCTTTTTGTTTGCATGCAGCTTCTAGAGTAAGGATATCTAGCCCGTCTAGACTCACCGTCTCTGGATCTTCTTCCATGTTGCTAGGGGTGTCCTGAAAGTCTGCAGGATGGCCTTCTTGTAGACTTAAAGCCAGAGCCGCATCCAAATCCATGTTGGTGGCTTGAGGATCGGCTGCCGAATCTGTGAGATGCTCTTCCATAGAGGGAGGAGATTTAGAGGAAGAAGGAGGAGAAGGATTCCCCTTTGAGGGAGGTTTACCGGAGGAGATAGGCTGATCAGGAGTAATCTCAGAATCTTTTGAGGGCTTTAGAGGATCTTCCTGAGGGGTAAGGATCTGAAACTGGTTCGAAGATTCAGGGTTGCTAGGGCTGGAGGTGGAAGCAGGGGTTTTTTTTGCATGCCGCTTGCGAGCAGTGACTTTGGTGAATCCATCTGAATCTTTAGGGATAGCATTGGAGGTAGCTTGTGCCTGAGCATTCAAGGGGCATTCCCTAAAGAGATGACCATGCACGTGACATCTACGACAACGGAAAGGTATATGCTCGTAATCCACAGATTGAACCCATTCAAAATCATCATGGAAGAGGCTTACCGTCTCTGCTAGGGATTTTTTGAGCTGCATCTGGACGCAAATCCGGGCATAGGAGGTAAACCGTCGATACTTCGTGTCCTCAGCTACTTTGATGAATGTGCCGATGCTATTCCCTATATCCTTTAACGTTTCTTCTTTCCAGTACTCTGTGGGCAGGCCATACAGACGGATCCATACAGGAACATGACTAAGATCCTCTGTATCCGGGTTGAATCTTGGCTTCCAATCCCGAAGGAAGAGTCCTGAGGAGTTGAAGAAATATGGACCCCCTTCAAACACTCTGGTTTTGTCTTCCAGGCAGTAAAATATGACTGTGAAGAAGCCCTTGGGGCCTATCATCAGGGAGATCTGGCCTTTGGGCTTCCATTTGGAGTCTATCCAGCCGTGTAGAGCCTTCTCTGTTGGCCAGAAACCCAGAAGCTTTCCGATTAGAGCATGATCTTTCAGAAATTGTATCTCGCCATTGATGCGATGGCTTGGGAGTTCAACTTTTATGCGCTCTGTTGCTTTAGGAATACAAGTGGATGACGTCGCCTTTGGTTGTGACGTGCTTTGATCCGTAGTCTTTGGTCCATCGTCTTTTGACAGGTCCTCTCTGTTCTGTAATGGGTTCTTGCCTTTGGAATGGTCAGAGTTGATCAGTTGCGCAGCGATCTTACCGAATAGCAGGGAAGACGCGGCTGCGTTTTCATTCGAGACTTCTGATGTAGATGGATGGGGAGGAACGGAGTCCGTCCCTCCCGCTGGAAACGCCATAGGAGTTTAACGACCAGCCAGGATATGATTGCTACACCCACAGCGCTGTGCAGAGATACGTGTATCAGAGTGCAGGGTTGCAGGTCTGTACATCTGCCGCGGAGGCAGAGCAACAGCAGCTAGGTTTTCTCCTTATTTTACTGATGTGACTAAGAGTCATGTCTTATTAGACATGCCTCTTCAACCCAATTACTACTTAACTAATAATTAATTATGATTATTATCATTTACATTATATTTATATTATTTATATATTTTATTCGTTACAAATGTCAACCAACAATACATCTCCAACACTACAGGACATGTCAATGCCAACAACCCCCCCTTATGGCATTGATGGAAACCCCAATTGATCCAACCATGTGAACTATCCTCTAATAATTTATCTCCATCCTCACATTCTCCCCCTTTGACATCAATGGAAAAAGGCTAGACATGTCAAGGACAAATGTTATATGCTCCTCTCCGTGCAATGAGCTCCGTCATCCAAAAAAAAAACTCCACTCAATATCATATGTCAATGATGAATAATGGAATGCAAGACTGAAATATGAGAATAGTAACAAAAATCCTTTACATGGTAGAAAAATATGTGTGATAAACTCTCACTGGACAAAAAATATGCTCTATCACCAACACATTAGAGAAGAAATATACATCTCCTATCAACAACAGTAAAATCCACATGATATAGTAGTTGAAAATCAAATCACCAATACATAACAGAAGCAACATAATGTGACCAACTAGTAGCAACTCTGATCAACTCTAAAGCAGGAGTAACATATATCTAATCATGTCATGAACAAGAACAACATATACAGTCTCTCCATCTCATATCTGCATCTTCGTACTATACTATCTAGTAGTTGAAAAATCATACATCAACAAGCACAATGACTATCCAGAAGCAACATCTCTCTCTCCTATCTCAATTAGTAGCAATAACATGCTCTTAGGAAATATATAGTGGAACCAAATACTTGATGATAGGGTCACAATGGCATGACCAACCACACTCCATTGAATGCAAACATATCCATGGTTGCATGTGTACTAATATAGATATATATATCACTAGCAATTCCTCCTTGCCATATGCAAGAATCTACTCCACATGAACCAATGACTATGACCAAATGATATGCAATAAACTACAAAGCTTCATAGAGTTGTTACATGAATATAAAATGTGATACATGATTGTACAATGACATCTATAAGCCTATACATATGATTGAACCATGAATCACACGAATTTTTGTTAATGCATACATGACTCTAAACAATGTAAACTTTAACGGGAACTATAAACTCAAAATGGGAATTTTGGCCAAAAAACCCCTCAAAAACATCATAAACAATGCTAAAAACGAGAAGTGTTGATGCTGGAATAACACCTTTTTTTTCCTAGGGTAAATTTTGAACATGTTTTAAAAATGGTGGTGAAAACCAATTTTTTGTGCAAAAATTGTCCAAAAAACACCTTCAAAACAAAAAGTGATGATGTTTGAATCACACTTTTTTTTTTCCAAGGGTAATATTTCAACATTTCGAAATAATGGCGTAAAATATTTTATCATGACCTGAAAACATTAAATTTTCAAAAAAATAATGGAAAACATAAATAAAATTAAAATTAAAAATTAAAACAATTGAAACACACAAAACAAAAAAAATTTAAAAAAATACAAAACATAAATTTAAGATATATAATGAAAACAAATAAAAAAATAGAATAAATAAAATAAAATCAATCATAAAAAATGTAAAAAAAATAAAAAATAAAAAATAAAAACTAACAAAACAAAATTATAGACAAATAAATAGTAAAAAAATAAATTAAAACTATAAGATTAAGATTAAAATGTTGATTACTTATATTAATATATATATTTATAATATATATATATATATATATCTATATATATATATAATATATATTATATATATATATATATTATATTTATATATATATATATTATATATAGATATAAGACAAAAAAATTAATTCAAAGTTGTTAAAAAAACTATCTCATAAACCAAAAGATTTGAAAAAAAACAAAATAAAAAAATATAAATATAAAATTACGTTAAAAAAAAAAAAAGCATTAACAAAAACTAGGAAAAGAAAAAAGAAAATTAAAACTAGATTAAAAAAAAAAGAAAAAAAAAAGAGAGAAAATTACCAAAAAAAAAACTAGTAAAATTAATATTAAAAAAATTCCTTTTTTTTGCTAAAGCAAGAAACGGACCTTCTATTTCATTGAAGCAAGCAATTACAGTATATACAAATGTCCACCAAACTTTGTGGACTTAGGCAAAACATACATTTGACCTACTAAAAAAAGAGACACCCACGCTTGAAATGTACCACCCTAACTCTTTAAGTTACAAACAAAAAAATAAGCAACGGACAAAGTTGGGCACGTGAGCCTTCCCCACAAATTGCCACGAAAATGATCCATTAACTTGCCTCTTTGATCATAGTCATCCAAATTCCTCTCTTAATCTGACAATAGATATGCATTTCGCTCCTAGAGGAAACATGATGTTTAACCTCTCGACCCCACAAAACCGCACGATAAATCCTAATCGTTGAACGGCTTTTGGAGAATGGACGACTGAGTTGAATATCGCACGGCCAGATCCTGTTGAACTTTAATGTGCAATGAGGGTAGTTTTCGGTCCGAACCCTCCTCCATGTGTCAGGCTCTGTGTGGTATCGCAACCCATTCTCCAAAACCACTTTTTGTTTGAAAGCGGTGTGATCGCCTAAAAACCACTCGACCGACGGTTTTATCACCTGACTATGGAAATTTGGATGATGCTACCTCCTTCTCTACTGCTGACGGTTGTTTTCACAAGATTTTCTCTGGACTGAGAAAAACTTTTGCCAGACACCAAGGATTTTTGAAGATGAGATTATCCTATCTGCCATTACCAACCAGGGTTAGCCTTCTACTTGTTTGACCCAAAAGAAAGAAACCATCTGCGAGATGATCATCGACACCTATCCTTATTAGGTTTGTGCCAAAACACTTCTTTGTCCTTTTCTGCTAGGTTTTGACTACAGGTTTTAAAAATGCTTTTTGGTATTGGTTGCTACCTTGTTGGAGCTCTGCTTTCCTTGCAGCAAACCCCTTGGTTGGCCAAGAAATCTGCTAGTTTATTAGCCTCTCTGCGCACATCATTGAACCTGATCGAGTTAAGCCCCTGAAGCTTACCCTGAATTCTCTGGAAAACCCATATTAATTTCCAGTGCTGAGAGATTTTCTCTGGTTCTGATCCAGAATGAATTCTTTTTACCAAGTTGTTAATAACTAACTTAGAGTCGGCTTCAATAATCACATTGTGATAGTTTTCCTGCTACAAAAACTCCAGGCCCTGCTCCATCACCATTAATTCTGCCATGTTATTGGTGTCTCTTCCTAAATGATAGTGGAATAGGGAGAGGATATTAACTGCTTCATCCGTTAGAACCCTCCCATAGCTTGCTATACAAGTGTTACCTTTTGAGGCACCATGGACGTTGAATTTCAAAAGGCCTCTTGGAGGAGGATGCCAATACTCATTTTCAGAATCCTTTTTGTTTACTAATCTGTTATGGTCTGGTAGGATGATCCCCTACATGCCTAACAGCCTGAGAGTTCGGCTCCTGAGGGAGGAACTTTTGGGAAGAATCATGATTGATGAGCGGACCATTTCCTTGATCTGTTTTAGGATCTGATCAAACAGGCTAACAGTGTGACTCTTTTAATTTTTGAAGATTCTCTTGTTCTTTCATTCCATATATTCCAGATAATAAAACTTGGCATGAGAGCCCAAGCTAGGTTGAGCACTTCATTATCTGAACAGTGTCTCCTCCATCTGTTTAGGATGTTTGTAATACTGTCTTTGTCCCTATCAGTCTGTTGAAAAATGTTGGCAAAAGCATCCCAAAGCCTAGAAGTGTAATTACAGCTGTTGAGAAGATGTTCCATAGTTTCCTCTTCGGCTTCATAGAGCTGGCAGATGGAGGGTCCTAACATGCCTCTCTTTCTAATGTTGTCCCAAGTTAAGATTTTCCTGTGAAGAACCAACCACATGAAGAGTTTGATATTCAACCAACCTCAATGTCTCCAAAGGTTCAGCCAGGTTCAGTTTAGAGCCTAGGAGACGAGCTTAAGGAGAATACTTTTTGCTTCCTTGATATTGAAGATGCCTTCATTGTTGTTTCCCCATCTGACTTGGTCTTGCCCTTTAGAAACCAAGATCATCCTTTGATCGAACATTTTTCCAAGAGCCTCTACCTTTGTTTTCAGTATTTTGTCATTCTTGCAATCTATATTCTTCCATATCCTCCATTTTCCATTATTGTGGGTATTATCCCAAAAATCTTTCACTCTTTTTAAGCTTTGTGTGTCAGTTTCATGCTTCAGGTTCAAAAAATCCTCTTCTAACAATCTTGGTTCTTGTTTCCATTTGTCCTTCGAGAAAAGAGCCAGGTCTCCTTCTCTGATTTCCCAAAAGCTATTTCTTTGAACTAAACCTCTATTCTCCCAGGCTTTGTTCTAGATAGTAAAGCCCTTTATGTTACTAGACATCCGTATGAGATCGGTATGCTTCCAGGAGCTAGCATAATTTTCTTTCCATATGCTTGCCCATTGCACCTTGGGATTTTTAACCCAATGCCACCAGAGTTTGGCCCCTAGAACCTTACTTAGGATCTTCTGGTCATCTAAGCCTATGCCCCCATGATTCTTCAGCTTACAAATCTTTTCCCAAGAGACCAAGGCCCATTTTTTCTTAGTTTCCTCCCTGCCCCAGAGAAAGTCTCTTTGGATGTTTCTGAATTGCTGCAAGACTCCTATGGGGGTAGGTAGCGTTGAAAGCATGAAAATTGGAATTGATTGGAGTACCGCCTTTGTCAGCACTAGTCTGCCAGCCAGATTTAAAGATCTGCTCATCCATTTTCTGACTTTGTCCTGCATTTTGGTGATAAAGGGTTCCAAAATACTCTTGTGCAAGGGTTTCACAGTTAGAGGAACTCCTAAATACTTTGAAGGGAGGGAATCCCTCTGATAGCCTAAAATTTTGGAGATATTTCTCTGAATAACAATATTCGTATTAAAGAAAAATATTTTGGATTTGGAGAGATTGACTTCCATACCTAAGGCGATGGCAAAGTCATTCAGTATTTGTTTAAACACCTGAGCCTCTTTGATAGTGGGGATACCTTGTAACTTGGTATCATCTACAAATTGTTGATGTGTCAAAGCCTGACCATTCTCCTTCAGAGTGAGACATTCAATTTTACCCATAACTTTGGCATGCTTGATAGATCTTCCAAGACCTTCCATCATGAGAATGAAGAGAAAGGGAGAAAGCGGATCCCCCTGCCTCAGCCCTCTCGAAGGAATAAAAATATCAGAAGGAGAGCCATTAACCAATATTGAAAAGTTGGAAGAGGTGACTGAGGCCATGACCCATCCTACCCAGATGTGATCCAAACCAAAATCCTTTAGCATATTCCTGATATAGGTCCAGTTCAATTTGTCATAACCTTTTTCTATGTCCAGTTGCAAGATCATACCAATTTTCCTTGTACTGGTTAATGAGTGCACTACTTCATGCCGTTGAATAATGTTATCTAGAATTTGTCTGCCTTCAACATAACCTTATTGTTCCCCTGAAATTAGAGAAGGAAGTAGAGGTTTGAATCTATTCGCCACTACCTTGGATATAATCTTGTAGACCACATTGCAAAGTGCTATGGGTCTATACCTATTTGGTGTCTGAGTATTTTCCTGTTTAGGGATCAGGGAGACGAAGGAGGTGTTGAGTGCTCGTAAGATGGTTTTGTTCATCCTGGAGTTTTCCGCAACATTTAAGATATCCTCTTTTACAATATTCCAACAAGATTTAAAGAAGTCTACATTGAAGCCATCCGAGCCTAGTGCTTTTCCATTCTACATGTCTTTGAGAACCTCACTGACCTCTTCTTCCGTCACTGATCTGTTGAGATTGAAATTGTCCTCTCTAGTCACCAGGTTAGGTATATGCTTAGTTACTTCCCTGATGTAATGTTCTCTATTTGGATTATTTTCCTCGGCTATTTAACGAAAGTGTTGAACCAACATAGCCTCTATCTCTTCATGGGATTGAAGAAGTTTTCCATCCTCCTTTTTAATTGAAGATATTCTGTTGTGTGCTCTATTTTCCAAGGTGGATCTTTGAAAAAATCTAGTGTTACGTTCCCTTTATTTTATCCATTCAACTCTAGATTTTTGTCTCCAAAAAATTTCCTCTCTTTTACACCAGTTATCCCAATCTTGATGATATTTCTCCACTAGATCATTTTTGTCTTTATTAAAACCTTCTGAGATCATAGCTTGATTGAGGGCCTACATTTTAATTTCCACCAATTTCTTTTCTGCAAAAATATTGCCAAAATTCTTCTTATTCCAATCTTTGAGCCTTATTTTTATGTTCTTTAATCTTTTATGAAGCATGAACATTCTAGATCCCTGAATCTATAGATCTTCTGCCTGCCATTTTTCAATGTTACTGATGAAATCTAGGTTTGAAAGCAAAATATTCTCAAATCTAAAAGGTTTATTCCGGGGGGTACCTATACCCTGGATCTCCATTTGAATTGACCAGTGATTTGAGCCTCCTACTGGAAGAACACTAGCTGTTATTTCCTTATCTAAAAGAATGAGATCCTTGGAGATAATGAATCTATCCAACTTGGATGCTACCTGAGACTCTCCTCCTCTCTTGTTGTTCCATGTAAAGGGGCCATTAATTGTTTCAACATCCACTAGTTTCATGTTATCCGAAAAGATCAAAAAAGCTAAGGAGTCTTTACTAAGTGCTCTGGTTCCACCCTTTTTTTTAGAAAGTGATTTTATCATATTAAAATCCCCTCCCAAGATCCAGGGTATTTCGGCATGTCTTTCCCTGAGATACGCTAGGGATTCTGTAAACTTGAGTTTGTCTTCTATTCTTTGAGGGCCATACACATTCATGACTGGATAGGTACTCCTATCCCCAACAGGCTAAATCACTACTGATAAATAATTCCTTGCAACTTCTGCATCAATTAAGTCAATTCTTTCGGGGTTCCAGAGTGTGAGAATACCTCCTGCTATATTCTTTGCTTTAACTTCTAGATATTCATATTTATTGAGCCACTTTCTATGAAGTTGTCTTAACCTTTGAATGGAACATTTCGTTTCCTGGAAAAAAATTATATACGGACTACCTACACCTCTAATATTCCAAGAAATGAACTTCATCATTAAATATTTATGAAGGAGTACCTGATCATATCTTTTATCTTACCTAAATCTATCATGAGCTTTCCACATTCCATCAATAGCTCATTCTGATTTTTTTTACCTCTCTTTTTTCCTGGGTTTTTGGGTGCTAATCCCAGAGTAGATTTTATCGTCTTCACTCCTTCACTAGTCAGCCTGTTCCTATTTTTTTCCTTCTTTGGACCCTTTTCCTGAGTTTTCCATAAATACAATTGCTGTATTCTATTGAGCTCTTCTTGGGGTAACGATTCAACCCCAACAAATGTTCCTTGAATTAAGAACCCTTCCAAATCTAGGTTTTCTCTTTCTAGAATCTTCTGCAGTTCAGTCTCCTTTAGATCCATTTCACTTTGGGTCATTTCTTGGTCCATCTTTGGTTCTGTATCACTCATCATTATTCCTTTCTGCTTCTCATTCTCCTGTGATTGTTCACGGTTTCCTTCCTTCTCCTTCTCACCCGTACTCCCTTCATTTAGTTGATTTTTTGCTATTCTTTCTTCGTCCTCTACCAGAACTTGGAACTGGTTCTGCCTACCTTGATGTATGTCCTTTTGTTGTAGCTTTTTCCCTCTTTTTCTGCCTTTTCCTTTATGGACCACCTTGTGAAAGCTGCTTGGGTCTTTGATTGTATTAGTTTTGCAATTATTCTCCATTTTGCCAAGAGGGCAGTCTCTAAGAAGATGCCCATTTTCATGACATCTATGACATCTGAATGGAATATGCTCATAGTCCACCTTTTGAGTCCATTCTTCGTAAAAAACTTCCAATATCACCTCATCCAGAAGAGCTCCTAATAGATCCATTTCCACACATATCCTAGCAAAGAAAGTATATTTTCCTCTTCTAGTAGCTTTTGAAGCTTTGATAAACCTACCTAACTTATTGCCTATTGCAACTAATGATTCAGGTTGCCAATAATCAAGAGGTAGGGAATAGAGTCTTATCCAAACCGGGACTGATGTGAACGTTTCACGTTCCGGGACAAAGTTCATCTTCCATGGCCTCATATAGAGACCTGTTGTTGCGAAGATGAAGGGCCTCCTTTAAGCACTCTATCTTTATCCTTGATATTTGTGAACACCACTGTAAAGAAACCCTTTGACCCAAGGTGTAGATGAATGCTACCTTTGGGTTTCTAGTGGTACTTGATCCATGTTTGTAAAGCTTTTTCTACGGGCTAGAGTCCCATGAAATTGCAAATGATTGCGTAGGTTTGCATGTGCTCCTTGTGCGCTTGTAGCGCAGGATCATTTAAAACTACTCTCGGTGTTATTTTAGCTTTGGGTTTACAAGGCCCTTTTTGTTTTTTCTCTTTTGTTTCCTGTTTTTTGTCCTCTTTCTCCTTGTCTTTAGTGCTGTTGTTCTCCCTTATTTTGACCACCTCCTTTTCCCTTTCCATGTTACTCCTTTCTTCTTCCACAAGTTTTCTGACTTTTTTTGGGGGCTTCTTGCCCTTGTTGGCCATGGCCTCCTTGTAGGAGGATGAAGAGCTCCCTCATCTGCCTCCATCCATGGATGAAGAATCTTGCAGTCCACTGAAACACTGGTAGCTTGATTTTCTCTGGCATGTTTTCTCCACCTCCTCAAGCAGTGTTCGAGAAATCGTAATCAATATTAAAAACATTCAAAAAAAGGCTTAAAAAAAAATTTAAAAAAACAAATAAATAAACAAATAAATAAATAT
>APFE030684415.1:0-17845 GCA_000404065.3 Pinus taeda | reverse complement strand
CACTCAACCACCTCGGCCTCCTCCTCCTTAGTCATAATTGTAAGAGGCCCTTTACGTTTTGTATGAGTCAGTCCATTTATCCAATAATGTATTGATGAGGGAGGAATACCATGTTTTTTTGCAGATGCCTGAACTGAGTATCCATTAAACTCTATGTCGTCAATTGCAACTAACATTTGTTCTTTTGTCCATCCTCTTATAGCACTGATCTTTTTAGTTGAGCTTGCCCCTTAGACTGTTGTTGATGGTGGTTCTGTGGCTGATGGTGTGTCAACATCAGCGGCTGTCACATGGTCATTTTCAACAATGTTCCCTGGTGCATTTCCGACATTGACATCAGCTGGCCTGTCATCATCAGACGATGTGCATCGCAGCTATGCACCCCTTGTCACTCTCTTGCCACTTCTCCTTGTACGAGCAGAGTAACTTCCTTTTGCCATACATGCAACAACCTGTAAAATTATTGCATGCATTTATACATTAGAATATATGTCAAATTATGCTTTATTACTTATGCAAAAATACTTTTCCTCTATTACAGGAAATTATCAAAATGTATGTTACTGTTTTCATAATGAGTATAGGATTTTCACTTCCATAGGGCAGTGTCAAAATTTTACAAATGTCATTCCAAGTAAATCCATAGTTCATCAATTTAGCAACTTTTATATGCATTCAAGTAGATTCTATGATAGTTGTTTCAAACAACTTTTTTCCATTTACTTTCAACAACATTTTTCCATTTACTTTCAACAGCTTTATACAGCTAAACCAATGAGGTATGTAAACATGTAAGGTATGTAAACATGTATGAATTACGTTTTTCTCCTTATATCTGTTAAAGATTAGGGAATACGGGTAATAAATAGGTACTAACCATGCTTGTTTACCTAATCACTTGCTTGTCTCATTCTCATTACACTTGGCATAAGTAATAACACAAATATTTTATAAGTAACATCATCTAAAGGTTGACCTATCAGTACTAACCTAAGAAATACATGTATAGATATGATAAAGTATGTGTATCACAGGTTGGTTATCTCCCTAATAGACTAGATTCAACTTTAATATAGATATAACATATGTAATTATACAGAGCTTTGTTCTAGCTCATTCATAGAATAGGGTGAACTGAAACCATGCTCAGATATTGATACGAGCTTTTTAGTGTATAGAGCTTACTAGTGATAAGATGAATGAGAGCCTGTAAGCTAAGGTTTAATTCCTGTACCTTATCCTTAAGAAGGGGCCTGATCCCAGTGGATACTCCCATGGCTACCAGCTTAAGCACCACCATTGGGGGCAGGCACAATATTGGCTTGGAGCAGATTATTTCAAACAACCTTCGCATTTTATGTTTTCATTTACAGAAACCTTTCATTAGGGGTGGGGGGTACGAGGAAAGATCCTTTATCGCGGGTACTCAATTGGATTTTTTTATTACTCACAATTGGGGACATGGATGTTGGTGAATTCATTGTACCGATACCATATGTGAAACAGCTTAAGGTTAAGCTTCATCCAGATTTTGATGTAAATGGCCTATTCCCTTTTGTATTTTCCTTGTATGATGTGTGTGTATATATGGGCCCTTCCTTTGGGCTCTACATCTTGTATGATATACTTTCTTTTTCTAATGCGTAATGATGTTTCATTATGTATAGTGTCCTACCATAGACCACTGATATTGTAGCTCTCGAATGCTGGAGGTAGGCTAAGAATTGCTTCTGATGGTGTACGGGATGCACTATGCAATGAAAAAGCGGAAAAGGCATGCAACGAATTGAGTTACATAGACGAACCGTTCCGAAAGCTTTCTCGACTAGGGAGTCTGCTCTGTGTGGGCCATTTATCACAAGCAAATTGATAGATAAGCTCCTTCTTGCATGTTCAATTCCTGTAAGCTAAGGTTCAATTCCTATTTAGCTGTGACTACAGTACTAACACGACATACGTAACCTCTGTCATATGTAAGTTGTAACTGTATAAACTCTGTATAGAAAAGGTTAATTTTAACTGTATAAAAAAGGGTAACTGTAAATGTATAAAAAAGGTTAACTGTAATCCTATGGACAGAACTGTAAGAACAACGACTTTCAATGGCTGTTTATGAAACCATCCAGGTATCCTTCTAGCAGTAAGAAATCAGACAGACCATGTAAGAAATCTGATAAATGAAAACAGAATTGTAAAAAGAATGAGTTGTAATTCATATAACTAACTTGGATATACTTGCCACTGTTTTGTGATGTTGTCTTCAAGTTTGCTGAATAGTTTGAAAGCATAAGATGCAACTTCAACAGTGGGTGGACTTCTTTTATAGTTTTGGGGACTTGAATTTAATTGGTGGACATGGATGCACATGGATTGCAACGGCTTCATTTTGAATGAGTGGTATGGATTTAATTTGATGTGATCTAATGGTTGGGAATTGGTTATTTGTTGATCCATGTGCTTTGATCTATTTTAATGAGAAATAGAGTGGTCTGGGTGTCATTTATTGCAGTTATTGGGGTGTCATTTATTGCAGTTATTGAGTTTGGTGTCATTTATTGAACAAATTGGGTTTAAATGTTGTTGGTTTGGGTGTCATTTATTGAACATAGGGTGTTTAGTTGTTGAACAACACAACAATTATGCTGACATACATTCCCTTTTGTTATGTGCAGGTAGGCATATTTATTTGGGATGCAAAGTTGCAGTTCTGATGAGTGGGGGTTGAAGTGACTGCTGTTTTGTACTTCTGGAATAGACCAGTTTGGATGCCTTTATGGATTTAGCTGTTTTCTACTTGGTTCAATATGTTTTGCAATATTAAGTAGTAAAATACTATTTATGGACAGTTGTGGGCCCAGTCAATGTATGGGTGATTTTTGGACATAAATTAATACTTATTTATACATAATGTTATTTATTTCTGTTTAAATTTTGGTTTAAAAAGTCTCAATTACTGGTGGTTTGGTGGGACCAGTACTATATCAATTACTGGTCCCTGCACAACATTAGGAATCTCTCCCCTAGCTATATGTTGAGATGAAGATTCACAGCATGATAAAAAGCCTTCAAATGCTATGTTCTCTCCTTCTTGATCACAGTCAAGACACAAAACCAGCGACTGACATCGTCTAGCTTCTTTTGGATCATTCAATATCTGAACTGTTGTACAAGAGGATTTTTGAGTCAATCACTCATTTGGTCATATCTTTTGATCCGGGAACGGGTTTTTGGAGTGTAATATACTGTTGGAAAGCTCTTTCTCAGGGCAGTTCTTATTTGTGCCACTATAGCATAGTTAATGCTATAGTCTTTACATCCACCTGACAGGAATTTGACCTCACCGCATACCATGATCATGCATCCATGCATGGATCCGGCGATGCGTTCCTGCCGGAGCTTGACCTCATCGCGACTGTAATCATGCATCCATGCATGCATATATTGTCTTCCGGCGAATACCCATCACCCCGCTCCGGCGATGCGTTCCTGGCTCGTCGGGTTCCACCGTGCTCCGCTTTGACAGGCTCCTTTGCTCGATTTAATATCATGGATATACTTAATGCAAGTGCATGTAACTAATGCGAATGGACATTCCACCAACACACATTCAACGAATCTTCAGCGCTCAGAATTTGAAACCCTGCAGTCCCGCGCATAATTTGAAATTAAATTTAAAATGAAATGTAGGAGGTGTTCAGGATTTGAAACCTTGCAGTCCCGCGCAAAATTTGAAATTAAATTTAAAATGAAATGTGGGAGTGTCCACAGTGCCGCCCAAAATTTTTATATTCCACACTCCATTTGCAGAGATCAATGTCATAAACGAGAACGAAGCTTTCAGAAGGCAAAAGACGCTGCGATTCGTTGTCGGTCAGCTCCACCATGAGAGCCTCCAAGGGCTTTTGCATTTTGTGTAAGACATTGAATATCAGGGGTATCATGCTGCGCAATATGTTACCGGTGTGAATCCCTATTCTATAGCTGCAAGGATTTCTAATTCTAAGGTAATTGATGGCATGAATTTGAGGCTACTGGTTAATAAAGTTACTGAGAGAATCTTATATGTCGAGGCAGGAAATGACGGATTTATGTTAAATGGTAAGGTTGCTGAGAAAATCTTATATGCCGAGACAGGAAATGACGGGTTTATGCTAAATGCTTGTATGTTGTATTATAGCTTCATGGAATGCTTGTATGTTGTATTATAGCTTCATGGCTTCCATAGTATAGGTGGTTGGGATTTTCACATGATACTCAATTCTTAGGTATGTTTCTTTATATTTTAGATTCAAGCCATATATACAACTTTTATTTCTGTCGCGAGTTTTGACATTGGCCTTCAGTTAATTATATCACTGAATAAAGATGATGGGGGATGAAATGCAAATTTGAAGTCTGGTTTGAGAAAATTATTAACCCTGAATATTTTTCTGAAGGTTACGTCAAAGACTTCTATACCTTTCAAATACACTGCCACTGGTTCTGCCATTTTAAAGTTTTTGTTCTTTTATTGATAGTTAAACAGTTTGACATGGATTTAGTTTTTGAAGAATTTGGCGGCTTCATGTAGTATAAGTGGCTCATGCAGTGAACAGTTTGTTTTCAATTAGTGGATTCTATTTATTAAACCCAACACAATAAGCTACAGCGCACGGTAGATACAGGTAAGACAACGGACAGAAGGAAGGAATACACGCATTGAGTGAATCAAAGGTTGAAGACACGGGCAGGATTAATTAGATCGCTTGCTGGATGGTGAACCGGAGCTGGATGGCAGGATGGAGATTCAATTGGGGGTTTAGCGCCTTGATGCTTGGCCGGATTTACAGATAACCAAATGAGAGAGATTATTTCCCCATGTGACCAATAAAAAAGTGAGGTTACCCGTGATGCATGACTGAGGGATATGGTGCCCTGGTTTCCATATATGCGAGAGATGTACCCTATTAGCACCTTACCGAGGGAGAGCTACACATCATTATACCCAGGAGAAGAAAAATAATATTTAACCTAGCATTTTTAAAATAATAATTACCACATGGCTTGAGTTTATGAAATTTTGATATATAGTTCACTTAGCATTTCCAAAATAGGCGAGAAAGAACATAAGTACAATATCACCGTGAACAACTCTATTCTGATGAAATTTTGAAGTTTGAGGTTTATCTAATGTTGCTTAGTTTAATGTATGATTTAGGTGGTTTCTCGAATAATTTCCATTGAATTTTAAAAATGAAAAATTTAATGTATGATTTATGTGGTTTCTCGAATAATTTCCATTGAATTTTAAAAATGAAAAATGAAAATTTTAAGTAAATGTTTTTCAATTTTATTGGTTGGATAATTTTTAATCAAACTAAATAATATAACTATTGATGTTTTTCAACAATTTTTTTATTTGAATAATTTTATGGTTTTTCTAATAATTTCTATTGAATTTTAAAAAGGAAAAAGCAAAATTTTAAGTAAATGTTTTTAAAAATTTCTTTAAACAAAATAATTTTTAATCAAACTAAATATTATAATTATTGGTTTTTTTCAACATTATTTTATCATCCTTTGCAAAACTATATCTACATCATGTCTAATAATGTCTTAGAGTCCCTTAACAAAGCACCCACTCTATCATATATATATATATAATTTTAAAAAAACAATAAAAAACATATGCATTAAAGATATTTAAAAAATAACTTTTAGAAAATAAAAACTAATATATTTCTATTTTAAATGATAACCATGTCAATATAAAAAAACAACAACAAAGTTAACTTTATCATTATTTAGATATACATTCCATTAATGATTCATCTCTAATTATTAACCATATATGAAACATGATCTCCCCAACTTAAAAATGAGAAGGAAAATATATTTAAAAAAATATCATACACAAATTTATATTTCAATGTTCATATTGGCCCTTACATTGGTAACATTTAATCTATATGTTTTTTCTTTGATTTGAAGTTTTTTTTTTAATAGTGATAATGTTATATTATTTATTATTTATTACTTTTTAGTTAATGATTAAAAATTATTTAAAAAATTATTGTATTATTTATTATTTAGATATATATATATAATTGGTAATTTTTTATAAATATGAGTTTAAGGGGTGCAAAACACCTTGGCACAAAAATTAGTAAATTGTAAATTTATTACTATTAATAATTATAAAATAAATTAATATATAAATTGAATATATTTAAGCATTAACAAGATTATAATATGGGCTAATATTATGGTTATCAATACCATATGTTTAAAAAATTATAATTAATTTCATAGCTTGTTCATATGGCATTTTTTTAATTAATGATTAAATTTACAAGGTAACAAAGGTATAACTATTTTTGAAATAAATCTCAAATGTTGACTAGACTATTACTAACTAAAAATATTACAGAATATTCCACCTAAAATAGATTCCTATCATTTATTTAATAATTATTAATAACTACCTCCGATCGGGGTGCGTGGTTGAGGAAAGCGAGGACGTTGGTCAGATATGGTAGTTATGTTATGTAAGGGAAGGTACCACCCACTGCCCCCCACGCACTCATGGAGATGGGTGTGGTGGCCTCCCATATGCTAACTAACAGAAGACATGGGAGAAGTAGCAGTCAGGGCGAGGGTGGAGAAGGAGGTGAGAAGGTTAAGGTAGGATGGGTGATGGGACAGAGCAAGGTGGAATGGGATTATGAAGGAAGTCAGGATAGAGAGAGGAGTATAGTCGAGATTATGGGAGGAAAGAGGAGCAAGGGCGCAAGACAATGGAGCTTCCAACAATGACCTCTGCAAACTGTTTTTGGGTATGTTCCCTGGCCTTACAAGCCCATTACTATGTTTACTATGTTAATTCATGGCTGGGGGGTGCGGGAGAAGACCGGGGAGGGAAATTGGAGAGAAGGTTGGGGAGACCAACGTAAGCAGGGGGGATGGTGATCGGGTTTGAGTCAGAGTCTAGAGTTGAGAGAGAAAACCGGGGTTGGGACCTTGAGAAACCCCCTATGAATGAACGAGATAGTTAGTATACCAGGGAGGGTGGGGAGACTGCAACTACACATGCACGAGGGCCACGAGAAGAGCAGAGAAAAGAGGTAGCTCTTCTTGGCAGAGATGTGAGGCAGCAACACTAGGAAGAGGGGTGACAGTAACTTGGCTCGATGGGTTGGCAATGAGAGCCGTAAGCATAAATTAGATCTAGCACCGAGACATCACCCCTGTGAGTAGGCGAGATCATTAACATAACCACAGGAGTGGTGAGGCTACCACAAGGTAGGTGAGCAAGAAAAATGAGAGGCAAAAGAGTGGCGCAGACGCATCAGGCAGAGGAGAGGCGCTACATCTTTGGGAAGAAGGGCACCTGGGCAGAGGCAATTGTGATGGTAAATGTGAGGGGAGGGGAACCTGCATCCATTTGGAGAGGCACGAGACCACGTCTTGAGAGCTAATGCATATTGTGTGTGAACAGGCTCAAAAAAGAGAAGAGATTACTTGACCTGCACATGGAAGAGGACGTGGCAGAAGGGGGAGGGAGTCGACTCGAGCAGTAGACCCAAGCATCTCAGAACCTAGGCATGGGAGGAAGCCTGTAGAATGCCTTAGCAATGAAGCAGCAATAGTTTACAGGGAAGGAACTAATGTAGGCATCCGTAAGATTTTGGAAGAATGGGAGTAGAAGATAAAACATGAGGAGGATTTCGAAGAGGAAATGTAGAATTGGCGAGCTCTAATCCTAGATCTTGGGAGTACCAGGGGTAGACTCACTCAACTTAAACAAACGTTATATCTGTACTGGCTCATGAAGAGCCTCATGGGGAAGACAATTGAGCAAACGTCAGCGAGGATGGCTATGACCCTCCAAGACATGCCTAATTACAAAAAAGATTTGCAGACAATTCAATTCCAGTTGTGTAAGCACGACATCCACGTAGATTGAATCCAAAGGCACATCCCTTGCAATATCGAGTGTGCTGACAAACCTGGAGACTCAACCAAATACGTGGCTCCGGTGGATTCAGCCTCAGAAGAACAACGGGATTAGTGAGTTTCCTGGATGTTTTTTTGTTTCTTGCGGGTAGCATTTACTTTCACTTATGCATACTTATGACAGATAGACACATAGACTCTTATCATGATACTAATATGTATATAGCTTGGTTAGATCGACTGAAACTATATTTTTTTGGATGTCTTATAACGAGGATAGGTGGCCAACATACTTAGTTTCCCACTGGCAAGTTGAGGCCACCTATCTCACATATGTGGTGTAAACTTGTGTTTTATAAATAGAAAAAGAAGGTCTTGCTACGCTTAACAAAAACAAAAAAATATTGATAACTAAATTAAAATTATGAAAGTTTTATTCTCAAATAAACATAATATTATTTTTAAGGTCATATCATCCTGGGGTGGATTAGGTTTTATTGGAATGGATATTTTCTCGGCTGAAATTGGTTTGAATCTTCGGGTCATTAATATATATGGACTTTGTCATCGGTGAGAGGATTTTTGGCAACGTTTCTTCAATCTATCGATTACTTCACCCGATCATCTGGTCCTTGGGGGTGACCTCAATTTCTCCCTGGGTTTTGGGGAATCATGGGGATCCCAAGCCCAAGTGGATCCTCTCTCAGGGTATATGATGAATCTACTGGAGCAGCATAATCTTAAGATGTCCCCATGAATAAGCCCCTTCCTACTTGGAGGAATAGAAGGGTTAGGGAAGCAACTCTAGTTATAAGGCTTGATCGTTTCCTGATTAAGGTGCCACTATTACATCAACTGAATATATATAGACAATGGGTGGGATTTGGGTGCATATTTGATCACTCACCCATATATCTGGAGATCCTTGGCCCCCATTCAAAGCCTAGATCCCCCTTTAAATTCAATCACGTGTGGCTACATGACCCAGGATACACCAATTTGGTCACAGACTACTGGATGGCAAACCCCATAATGAGACACAAATCTTTGGCTGATGGTTTTTGTCACAATCTATCTCAGCTCAAGCATCTATCTATCACTTGGGCCAAAGAGAAAGATCAGAGGGATGATCACACCCTATCTCAGATTGAATCAAAACTGAGTGAGCTAATGGATGATCGTAACAAGGGGTTTACAACTACAAATGATAAATCCCACCTTATTGAGCTTGAGAAACAGAAGGAAAAGATATTGAACGAAAGAGAGGAAACTTGGAGACTAAAGAGCAGGGCCATCTGGCTTCAAGCTGGAGATGATAACACAAAATTCTTTCAGAACTATGCCAAGGGAAGAAAGGTATCTAACACAATTTGGAATCTGCCCTTACCTGATGGAGGTGTGGCAGACACCTTCAATAAGCTATCCCTTCTGGGCACCTCTCATTTTCAGAATCTATATAAAACCCCCCAAGGGTCCAATCTAGCAAATATTATTTAAGTTACTGGTCATTTTCCTCAGTTTGTGGATGAATATATGGCAGATGAGCTCAAGTCACCAGTGAAAACTGCTGAACTTGAGGGGACCTTGAATTGGTTTAAAAAAGATAAAAGTCCAGGGCCGGATAGATGGACTATCGAATTTTATCTAGCCTTTTATGAACTCTTGGGACAAGACCTGCTAAATGTAGTGGAGGAATGTAGGACCACTGGTAAATTATATGATTCCATAAACTCCGCCTTCATTGCCCTTATCCCCAAGTCTGAATGTCCATCATCTTTCAACGACTTTCAACCCATCTTCCTCTGCAATTGTCTCTACAAAATCATTGCCAATAGGATCAGACCCATCCTCTCTCATCATATATCATTCGAACAATTTTCTTTTCTTGAGCATCGATAGATTCATGAACCCATTGGTACTGCCCATGAGGCCATACACTCGATCAGGTCCAAAAATCTTAAGTGCGTCATATTAAAGATTGACCTGGAAAAAACCTTCAACCATGTTAGATGGCTTTACATCAAAATGCTTCTCATTCACCCCAGCTTCCTGCATGATTTCACCACCTGGATCATGTCTTGCATTACCACTGACTCATTTAGTGTTCTCATTAATGGATTTGCTTCACATTTTTTTTCATGCAGAAAGGGGACTCAGACAGGGTTGTTCCCTATCTCCCCTTCTTTTCCTGATTGTCATGGAAGGTCTCAGCCAGCTCCTTGCACAGGCAAAGAGAAATGGTCAACCGTTTGGACTTTAAATAAATGACCTATGTTACCTCACTCATCTTCTATTTGTCGATGATGTCCTCATTTTTCTTGACAGTAGCATCCGAGACTCAGCTTCCTTTGCCAATATACTCTCCCTTTTCTCCCGGGAATATGGTTTCTATATAGATATTGAATTCATCTTTCGTATATGCACGCTTCCATATATATGTGCATATACAAAAGTTGCACATATATAGAAGCCAACTTCTATATATGTGTAACTTTTGTATATGCACATATATATGGAAGCATGCATATACAAAAGATGACTTACGTATATGTGCAATTTATGTATATGATTTCGTATAGGTGTAATCATTGCCATAAGATTGGACACTTGATATGATATTTCCCATTTCATCTACTCTATGAATGTTACATCCAACTATCAACACTTGAACTTCCACTTGACAAGACATCACATTACAATGCACATGTATCCATGTGAGACAAAATGGCTTGAGCAAGACATCACTAGCACTCGAACCGTTGTGGTGAGACCAACTCTTTGACATCCTTGTGATGGTTGATGGTGGCAAACTAATGCCAAGTTTGGTCATCCGTGATGGTGTCTGTGTGCTCAATGGTGACATCTTGCTGAAGCGAATTCTTGCCTCCATTGCATCTGGGTACACTGATATGGATCCTCCGTCCAACTCGTTTGGTAGCATGCGCATGGTCATCCTGGGTGCGACCAAACCAGCAACATGTTCATGCATTCTGTATGTGTTTATATCCAAACATGTGTTGGTGGTCGTGCACATCAACTTGTCGAAATACATGTTCAACTACAGTCAGACTTGCTTTTTGTCTTCACCTCAGTGAGTGTTCCAAATGAGTGGGATCGAATGCATGCACATAATGACATGCATGATGTTGAATTCCCTTGCATGCAATCAACAACACTACTCAACTTCTTTGCTCCGTGCCAGCTGCTGGGATGGATCCATAACTTGTATGGGCGTAGTTTCATCCGTATGTGCATGTTGCGCCCCCTACTGTACCTGTTGCTTCTACAACTCATTCTCTCGTCTATGCAGCTCTTGTTCTTCCTTGAGTTGCTGCTTCAGCACATGAAACTCCTACTCTATTCCATTCTCTTCCTTTGCGCAATCTTCATGTCGTGTCATCACCTCATAGCCTCAATCTCCAAAGTTGATTTCGTAATGAGTGGATCTGCTTTTAACTTGCAGCTTTGCTCTGTCTCTATGTTGTCAACAACCTTCCTCTTGCACTCGTGGCATGCAGGTGTTCTGCCTTCTTCTATTGCTGATGGTGTTGCTCATTGTGATGTTGCAACCATCTTATCTTGATGTCCTTGTCTATGAACAACTTGATGTCTTCATAGGTAGGAAATCTCATAGACACTAGCTTGGATGCAACCCCTATTGTGCTCTCAATGGTGTCCTTTGACTCTGTTCTCCTGAAGGCCATTGTACTTGTGTTGCCGAGAGATAGACAAACACCTGTGAGGCCTGGAGACATATCAACAATCATTGCAAGCAATCTGCCAGTTGAAAACCAAAATAAACTTGAGGACAGACTTGCAACATACCTGTGTGATCGATCATGAAGGTTGCATAATTTCTGCCAGGAGGTCAGGAGACTGACTCCCAAAACTGCGCAAAGCACAGTCCGAGTTGTCAAGAGGCTGACTGAATGCTGGAGCTACACAATGCACAATCTAGCCTAGCCTACTGAGGATTGAAACTGCGCAATGCGCAATTTTACTTAGAAGTGACATGCAACCAGCAAACTACGTTGCGCAATTTCTGGGGCCAATAGAACACTACCTCCAAGAATTGTGAAATGCAAACCTGAAGGTCAGTGTTGGGCTAGACTTGGGTAATTTTTGGAGGGAAGGCAGATCCTCCGCTTCTAGAAATGTGCATTTCTAGCTGGGAAAGGCACGGTCTGGGCCAAGGCAGCTCAGATCGGCGGACAGGTTACTGAAAACACGAGAATTCTAAATGCATGACGAGACGAATGTGAACAAGAGTGAATGATCATACATGCAAACAACAAGTGAAGGATTCAAAATACGGGAAAGCATGCATGTGTGTGAAGTTTGACTCATTTCTCTGTAAGAGCACCTTGCCGGAAGTGATTTGATTCACCAATAAAGGTCAGTTACCAATAGATATTGATTTTTCTTGCCTTGGGTAATGCCAAAGATCAGGAACCCATTTAGCTAGTAAGGCCAAGACGTCAACTTATGAAACAACCTCTCATTCAATCAACACTTCTTTCTCTATGGATTGAATTCATCTTGCACTACCTGTAGGGTTTGATGCTAGTAAAACAAGGAAGAATATCAAGCCTGAGAGTGTGCATTGAAGCCTCCTAGGGATCCCCTAGAGCTGGCCTTGTGGCACAAGTAGGCACTTTGTCTCAGAATCAAGAAAATATAGAATTAGTAAAGCAGACAGGGGGACAACTTGGAGAGACGATGCAGGAGAAACCAATTGTAGAAGATGGGTGAGTGGGATAGTGAGGTGAACTTGGAGGTTAGAGCCTCGAAGAAATAACCATAAACTAGTATTGGGTGAGACAAGGATACCACTGGGAGAGAAGAGCCTCAAGAGCATAGTGTAGACGATCAAGCAGAGAGGGAGGGTGTATGTGAATAAGAATAATGAAAATCCCATAGCCACTCATGAGGATCAAAGATGAGAAAACCACCCAAATGTATGCTAATAGAAAAGAAATTTGGAAACACCAACTAAAGGGACTTCAAAAAAACATTGCAAGTGATTCAAAGAGTGTATACCTGAGTGAAAATGGAGCATATACAAGTGTTGATAAGTTCACTACTATTCTTCCCTCACAAATGAATTATCTATCACATTAAAGGATCCCCATATGAAAGTGAAATGGGGGAGGCTAGGGAGGGCCTGGTCCTTCAACAAAAAATAGAAAGTTGCCACCAAATTAGTGCACCAACCCCACTCAACCAACCTTAACACTCTTAGTATTGCAGAATTAACCACGGACAAATAACAATTAAACCTCACAATACTAACTTTGATATTAAGCGTTCCTTCTATACCATCACGAACTTTCACTATAGGATTAAATACTCTATATGTCGACATTTCATTGCAATTAATGTTGTGATTGGTGTGTTTGTAGATTTATGTTCCATGTCTCAGTTGAACAAGGGAGGGTGATGGCGACACCTCCCCCATTCATGCTTGGGGTTATGGCAGGGTCACTTCCCCCTCATTTGTGTTTGTCCACCTGATATGAGGTTTACAAATCATTAGAGATCAAATATGTGTAGCCACTCATTAATGTAGAGGATTCAATAAAGGCTTAGGAAGAGGAAAGGAGTGTAGTAAGACTTGAGAAACCCACATTGGCTAGACAATTTTCCACTTTATTTCTAGTTCTTCTGATGTGAGTAGGAATGATAAATAGAATTTGGAAAAGGAGAGCAATGATGCAAGTGAGATAATTTTCAAGCCTATAGCATGAAGAGATATTTGCCACTCTTGATCCATTGATTAGTTTTCTTCAATATGAATTTAGTAAATGATAATATCCTTTTATTATCAACATGATGAAGCCTAAAGAATGAGGTGCAAGACTTATATACTTTCAAGAGTAAAGAGTTCAACAACATTGTGCAACTAGAACAACAAATAATAATGCTCATAAGTCATCAACACTATCAAATATCAAGCCAAACTCTTAACATTGTGAAATATCAAGAAAAACTCTTTTCTCACCAAAAATGTCAAATGCAAAGCTAAAATCTAACACTGTCAAATGCCAAGCCAAACTCTTATCTCTGTTAAATATCAATCCAAACTCTTTTCCCATTAACGCTGTAAAATTCCAAGCCAAAAGTATTTTCTCAAAAGCACTACCAAACAAATCTCATGCTCATAAAAAACGTTCCTTGTCAATGAACAACTCTCATCCATTCCAAAACCCTCTCTAAATATAAGACAGAATAAGATCCTGCATAAAATTGTTCTAAACCTCACTACATAACAATATGAAACAACATAATCATGCCTTTCTCATAATAAAAAATAGCAGCAAAGCCTCTATTCAAATGAATATCCAACTCCTACAAATAGATGTCAAATTCCAATCCATACACTATACTCAAATCAACCTTGTGTAAAACACAACTACATGTCCTTCTCTCCCCCTTTGACATCGGGGGCAAAGGGGAATACTAGGTTTAAAGAAGTACTCCCCATGAAGTTCTCAACACTATTTTGACTGATCTTCTAATGTTTCTTTTGCACAATAATATTCTCATATAGACCATACTCCCCTTAAGAATATACTGCAGATACCAACACTTTTTCTTATGTAATGGAACTTTTAGTGATATGTGATATACAATACAAGGACAAGGATTTATGAAGCAAATAAATGGTTGTACATTAGTAGATATGAATGATATATACCTCTCCTATAAGCAGGGCTATCACCAATTAAGACTCTATGAACCCAAGTTTACATCAATCAACCAAATCAATGATGGTTTATCAATGATATACATGATATTACTTTGACATGCTAGACACAAAAATATTAGATAATTATGATACATGGTTGTTCAGTTGCACACACATTTTCTCTTCTCTATGCATGATTATTATAATAAGATGTGACAAATACATGACATCAATAATAGAAGGAATATGAGATCACATGGTTAATTTCCATAAACAAGGATCTCAACAACAACATAAATGAAGACCTTTTGCAACATCTAAAGTCCTTACAAACATTAAGTATATCAACAAGATAATATTGATCAACATCCACCTGAAATCCACAATGAGCTTTCTGACATAGTGACAACATATATATCCTCCTCATCAATGAATATTCCAATCAATAGTAAGAAATGCATCAAAGAAGTAATGTAAGAAGATTGGTTTATACACCAACGACAATAATATGAACTCATCATAGATCAACACACTCTCAAACACAATATAGACATCATCAATGGTATGCAATGAAACAATGTCAGATAAGCAATTCCCATGTTCCTTTTTCTGTTACTAAGGAACCATAATGCCAACAATGAACTATGAGAAGCATATGAGATGCTCCACCTGAACCTTTGTCAATCCTTCATCACCAATCCTGATCACAACAATTTTACGAAATGTAACATTAGTGCCATAAATCATCGTCATCAAAAGGATAGATATAATCCAACAACACATGAAATAATCATCAAAGTTGACCTAGAAAATATATAAACCTTATTTTCATGCATTTCTCCCCCTAAGCACATACATAAGTTAATCCTACACACCTTATAGTTATCAAGTTCCTATGCCACTATCAGCTGCTTCTCATGAGGCTATGTACTCACATTCACTTCTATGGTCCTTTTATAATATGCATCAAGTGCAATAGACTGTAGTGGGGACTATCTTGCTCCACTCTAAATCTAAAGAGGAGTTTGGCCTCTTTTTTTTGCCTGTTTTTTTTCTTTAGAAAATATACTTTGTTTGAAATTCTGATTCCTTCATAAAATTATTCTTAACCTCAATACATGACAATATGCAACAACGTAATCAAGAATTTCTCATAATAAAAATAGTAGCAAATCCTTTGATCAAATGAAGATCCAACTCCTGCAACTAGATGCCAAATTCTAAGCCATACACTATACTCAAATCAATCATCAACTTACTCATCAAGACATCCTTGACAATCAACAACAAAACAACTCTCAACAAAGCCAAAATCCACTCTGCATCAAGATCCCTCATAAATATGCAATTAACTTATTGCAACCATCAAGCCATATCTCATCAAAATGAACCAAGCCTCAGTTCAACTCAAAAAGAAACTTTATGCAACATCAAGTGCTAGTTAAGGGCATCTATAAAGCACTATTCTCTGTTCAAGAATCAACATCAACAATTCTCACCTAATGTCATGATTCACAATTCAACATATCATCATATTAAATATTTTTTCCAAAACCCTAATGACTCAATGCATCAGAGATGGTATATCTATATCTCTTCAAGCCAATAGTAGCATCATCATAGGCATTTGAAAACACAAACTGTCATAAAAATCTGTCTAGTGTAAACATGCAACAAAAGTCCTACGTTCTAGCATCATGTGATAAAAAACAACATCATAGGCAAGTGCCATAATAATTATCTCTACAAAAATGTCTGTGCATTCACTAAAAATGTCTCAAGGATCCAATACTCAATCTATACAAGGTTGGAAGAAGACAAATAATAGTTTCATAAGATATGTCAGTCTACATATGGATCTCAAAATTCAACCTCTATCAAGCAAATGAAACATCAGTGGGAAAGCATACATGAACCTCTGTCATTTTATATCGTTGTCACATTGATCTAGGCATAGCATCAAAACATCATACTAATATCTACAAATATCTCTGCAATAAGTTAATGCAACAACAATGAAAACAAGGGCAGAAGTAGGTTAACTGTAACATGGTTAATATCTATGCAAACTCCTTTTTGCAAACACTAATTACTGATCTTCTCAAGGCATATAACAATGCACCTATGTGTGTGTCTACAGTGAAAGAGTTTGATATATAGACATAGTACTCCCATTTGATCCAAATCATATAAATCTCTTCCCTGCCATAGATAAGATCTCTAGCACTTGCAACTCATTCATTCGCCTCTACAAAAATACAAGTTATAGTACAAGCTCTACCCTACACTATCTCCTTGATCTACATTTGATCTAGGAAATCACATAATCAACAAATTGAACTCTGCCTCCCTATTCAAGTCAATCATATCTCTGCCCTGTAAACTCATAAAAATATATTCAATTTATACAAACTCTAAAAACTAGTGCACACATATGGTTCTATGGTTAAACCCCAATGAAGAATCAACTCTGAAAAAAATATCATTGGAAGCTATGAACATTACAATCAACTATACATCCATCCATACTCACTTATATAATTCCTCTAAATCATATCTCTCATTCACTAATTAGATTTGGGCCTCATCCTTGTGCCCTAGTGCACACCTATTCTATTACACAAAAAATTGTCACCATGACTTTCTACAGTTTGTGTGAGTCCATCAACACTCATACGTACCTCCTTTTCAAGTCTTAAGCCTCAGCTCTTCATGTCAAGCCTTGAAAATGGGAGAAATACCTTAAAAATATCTTCCGTATTTGCGCATATACGATGTAGAAGCATAAATGAAGATGTGTACAAATTCCATATACAGAAATTGCGCATATACGGAAACGGTGCATATACAGAAGACACGCACACATCTTCTGTATATGCCCAGTTTCCATATATGTGCACATCTTCCATATATGCACAGTTTTCGTATATGCGCAATTTATGTATATGAAATTTGCGCATATACGATGCAAAATGTCTTCCGTATATGCCCCATTTCCGTATATGCGCACATCTTCCGTATATGCATAGTTTCTGTATATGCGCAGTTTCTGTAAATTAAACGAAGATACATGAACGACGTGCATATACGGAAGATATGCACATACAGGAAAGTTAGGGATATATGGAAGACACGCGCATATCTTCCGTATATGCCCAGTTTCCGTATATGCGCACATCTTCCGTATATGCACAGTTTCCGTATATGCGCAGTTTCTGTAAC
>APFE030684411.1:0-37357 GCA_000404065.3 Pinus taeda | reverse complement strand
AATCTTTTCAGTGATAACAGTGGCTCCACTTGGGATAGTGTGCCCTTGTGGTTCACTAAGAACCTGCAGTTCCAGTGCCTTATCCATTTGTGACAAACATAAATTTGCTTGACAAGAATGACTGTAGGAAAAAGAAAGCTACATCTACTGAAAAATGCTCAGTTGACCTTGAGCTTATTTTTATTTACCTACCTACCTACCCTAACAATTTCAACTTCTTTCTGCTCAATCAATATGAAATTTCCAATGTAGCCAATCCTTTGTTTTATCTGATATCTGATTTCTTTGACTGCATCGGAATTCAGAGCCAATATGATGGTGTGATGACCGCTGCCACTGAAATTGTCTCTGATCTTTATAAGTAAACTAAAGCACTAGAGAGTAAAACTCTTCCATGTAATCAGCTATAGGATCCCAGAATACATGATCAGCTTGATTTTTCTTGTAACTTTCTGGCTGTGCAAACTGATCTTCAACAACAGTGTACATTTCCTCAATCATGAAAGAGAAAGGGACCAGCACTCTCTCCTTGCGTTCTGCCATAGAAGACTTCTGAGGAAAATGATCATGATTATAAAAACTATATGCCTGAATTTGACCTTCTAAACCTTCAATTTCTTTCTCAATGTCCTCAGCAACTTCATCTAAAAATCCCATCTTATCCTCTGCTTTACAGTCAAAGGAATTTAGATATGAGGACAAGGACAAAGAAAAAATTTCACCTATTTCTTCATTAATATGATCATCATTCCATAGTTTGAAACCCTCAACTGAAGGAGAGTTTGCCACCACCTCTGACCTATCTATCCATTCCTCCAAAAACATAAGCCATAAGTCTTGAAATGACTTAATGAATTTGATAGGAAAGCTTTCAACCCATTGTTTACATTTCCCTTGAAGTGAATCATAGAATAACATAATGCAAACATCCTCATGTTTAACTCTAAGAAGCTCAGCAAAATGACAGAAATCTGAGATATGCTTCAGAGTTAAACTCAAATCTTCTCCATTAAATTTGGGACCATTCATTAGAAAATATGCATCCTTGGGAAAATGATTTGGGAAACCATGAATTCCTGAAAAATCTATGCATGCATACCTTGAACTAAGAATGGTAGCTTCTGGGTCCTTCATAACTCCAGTGGAATCACCATGAATGTATGAATTTTGAATTATTCAACAATGGAGTCGCCAAGGTAGATTTGCAGCCTCAAAAAAAAACTTTCTGAGCTCCTGCTACCTTCAGAAGTTCAGCTTTATAATTTCGGGAAAGAATAAGCTTCAGGCTCCCGGCAGACGCACCAAAATGTTATCACAAAATCAGTACTGATGGCTGCTAATCAGTTAGACTCTATGTAACTATTTCAGACCAGACTCTTGGCTAAGGATTAGCCTCCCTAACCTGAGAGGGCTCTCTCAAAATAAACTACTGATTTATCTTTTAACACTAAGAGGGCTAACTCTTGTAATGAGAACTTTAATAAACATGATGGTTGGAAATACAACATAAGATTTCTTCCATTGGGCTCATGGAGTCAAACACCATTTCAGTAAACTATCAACTACTCATTCATGGAAGTCAAGGCATGTAATGTCTAAAAACTCAAAACATTTCTCAAATGATCCTCAACTCATAAATATACACAGGAAATCTGAGCAACTAGGTGAATTCAGAGTGATTGTATATCTATAGAGCTGAAAAATATAAAGGATAAGACAAAGCCACATACATCTTGAGCATTTGGACAAAGTATGAATCTTGAGAAGAAAAAGTAGCCCTTTCTATTACTGTAACAAGTCTTTTACATAAGCCAATATAAACTCTGTTTTTTCATAAACATCCAACACCTGTTACATAGATGTTCCAGCTATATATAGCATCCTTATTCTAACTAATCGATATTCCTCCTCCAGCATGAGGGGAATTCGATTATGCCTATGATGACACCTGCTAACTTTTAACTAACTAATAATTACAGCTGACTATTAATTGACAGCGCTGGAATCCTAAAACAATAAAAATTCTAATTCTACTAGATCTTCTAGACTTCTAAATCAAATAGGACTCAAATTCTATAACAGCCATCATCTTCAATCATTTTCGTTCTCTGACATCTGGAGTTTGGCTAAGATAGTTGTGATGAACCTTTAATGCTCCATGTTTGTCTTTAATGACACATCTTTTCTGTTACCCTGAAACATAGGCCCCTGTTTGTCGGTCGTTGATGCGTTGTTCCATTTTAGTCGTCCAACACTAGAAAGCAGATAACTGAGATCCAGTTGTTGATTCTTCATGAGGGATATGCGCCTTGGTCTTAGCAAATCTTTTCTTCCAATAATATCCTCTGACTTCGCATAACCCAGCTGTGCAAGAATACTTCTAACCTCTTAATCCATGCATTTGCAATCTTCTGAGCATTTACAATGGGTTTGACTTTCTCTAGCGCTAGGTCTCGATGACAGCTGATTTGCTTATTGGATAAATGATTGACTTGATTCTGCGCGCAGATCTGTCAATTAAATTCCTTTGGCAACGGTTGGCCTCTTAGCCCTGTGGTTAGCCCCTCACTATTTTGTTGACTCCTTCCAACGGTTCCATAGTGGCAGAATTCATAGTATGATTCCTTGTTCGTGGCTTACCAGGCTTCCACTTCTTTCTTTTACCTGTGACAGATCGGCTCCCAAGATTTCCTACGCCTTGTTATAGATCGTAACAATGATATTCTGTCTACATTCTAGATCTCCACGAGGCGTTATATATATATATATATATACTTCGGCTTTCCAACAGGTTCAACAATTAAATGTATTGTCCCGCAGTGAATTGTTCCAGCCAAATGTTATAGGATCCGAGAAAACAAAAGACAGATACCCAACAAATCAGAGAATGATGGATGCATGAATCCCCTGATAGAAAATAATAAAAAAAACAACTGAGGCAACTAGGGTCATTTCAAGAACTACCGAAACTGGGTTTGCAGACTAGGGTAAAATATTTGCTTGGAAACATTCGCAATTCCAGACTTCTAAAAGACTTTGGTAATCGATAGAATGATGTATCTTGGAGCCTGTCAAGAACATTTTTATAGTTGATATCGCTGAGCAGGTTTTCTTTACAAGTATCCTTCAAATCACTGATGCCATATTTATCTGCTGCTCGAAGCAGAGCCAACAACAGTATCTAAACTATCTAATCTCAAATCCATAGATATCGACAGTCTTCAATAAATTTGGATCTCGATAAGACAAGTAAGAGAATACACTTGAATGGGAGTCAAAATCACAAAAACCTCCATAGGCACCACCACTGACACGTACACGATCCCACAACCATGTATTCCCAATGTACTTGGAAATGACATATGCACTACCATTTAGTCGATAACCAGTTTCATATATATTTGCTGCTTTTCCAACATAATTAACCTGAGTTGGAATCAGAAGAGCTTCATTGACCGGAGAAAGGCGATTGTCCCAGGAAGGGATCTCCAAGGTATTAGTCTCAGGGAGAGCACTGAGCAAATCTGCTACATGTTGCTCGACATTTGATAGATTCTTTTCATCAGCTGTCAAGTTATTCAGTACCTGTTTCCTTGAAAATATGCTACTTCGTATTTCCTCAAGTAAACCTGCAACTGTCAACCTGTCTTCTTCTACTTATTTTTTCAAGGTTTCGTAGAATCTCCAAATAGCTGAGACCACCTATTTGTTCACCAACCCATTTTGCAATGTTTAGCTTTACATCCATTCTTGACGCAACTATGCTGTGGTCACTTCCCGTTATACGACTCTCCATTCTTGCTTTACTTTGTGAAACAAATTTCTTGAAGCGTTGTTGGTCTGAGAATTGAACATCCTGAAGAACCACACGAACCAAGCTGAAAAGTTCATTGACCCGCCCTGCCATGGCCTATCCACGAACAATGATGTGGCTTGATGGCTCTACTTTTCCTCTAACTGAAGAAGTGGATAGATAAACTGAAATCCCTCCTGTCTTTCTTCCTATCAACTGGTTCAACTGCACAAAATCCATGTCTTTCGTACCCATCTCCAAGAGTGATTGAAAAAACAATGGCACCAATGGAAGAAGACTTGGCTTTAAAGGACGCATATCAAAGACAACCTCTGCATAGAGAACATCATTCGTAAATATACCAGTCCAGCTTCTTGAAGAGTTAGACAAATTCAAACCAAAGTCAATATATTCTGCAAGGGGCATTTTCCTATCCATCTGAATGCAATGACTATAGGCTTTTATTTGACAGTCATCCTTGGCATGAGACCGTTCACTCTCAAACTGGAAACCTTTCTTCTATTATACACCTGTGTGCTTTCCTTCTTATAATTGGCACCTTTTTCAAAAGCCACAGGATTAGTGGTGTTAATGATGAACTTGGAACAGCACTGATTTTTATACGGGCACCGTGTTTGGTTTTTTGGATACTGATATTAAGACATTATCAACCTTCTCAATTCCATATTGGCAAATATGCTTATCTTTTGAGCTTGAAAATCCATTCCATTTAACATGTTGAAACATGTATACCTTTTGTTCCCTTCTCAGCAATAACTGCAACACGCGCCAGTGCCACGACACCTAACGATCTAAAACACAGCGGACTCCGATAAGTCTGACAGCTGGGTGAGATTTGCTATGTATTCAAACAAATCCCCAATTTTGTAGTGCAGCCTAAAACATGTTGCGTTGCGAAATTACAAAAAGGCTTTATGCGCTGCGGAAACACTTTAAAATTATCACATGAGCTACAAAATAACCTAAAAAGCTTTGTGACACATTGTAACTCATGCACAGTTTCACACATGGCTATGAGATGGGGATGACTGAGAATGACCAGTGATGGGTGAGAATACATAGTTGACTCAAGACTCTAAGGCAAACAAAAATTCAAACTTAGACTAGCACCGACCTTTACCATCAGACAAATGTAAGACATTTGGCATTGAAATTTTGTCAGTGATAACACACCAGAATAGTGCGTCCACACCACACTTCAGTCAATTATTCAACAAAATGGAAATTACAGAGTCTTGGCCCTCTCGACTCGATTAGAATAGTTTGTCTTACCTCTGTTTCAATATCAAACCCTATCTATGTCACACCTCTCACTTACTCACTTTATTCTCAATAATCTCTCTGTCATTACATTCTTTCCTCTTTTATGAATCAAATACTATCCTAACTGCATTAACAAATCAATCTCTATTTTTATCACTCAACCATTAAATCCCTATTCTCAAGCTCTTATACACATCTATACTAACACTCATCTCTTAGTCTAAAAATAATATAGTGATCTAATTATTACAATAATTAAAGCAAAGATAAATTTGAGAGATCCAACAATCTAGATTTGGGAATAAGAACACTAATCCAAGCAACTCAATGATTATTATGAACTTCCAAATCTTTTCCAAGGATAAATTAATGCTTGTGATCCTACAAAAGAACTCACATCAACCATTTAACTCAATCCTACAACAAGAAATCATTAATTCTAAATGCAGAAATAGAAAGAAATAAAAACAAAAAATGCATGTGAATAAGCAATGAAAAGAAGGAAATAAAATGATACAAAAGGGCTATGAGGCTCCTGGGATGGCCAAGCCCAAGGAAACTCGAAGACCTATAGTGGAAAACAATATTTAGAAGCTGAACATGACACCAATATTCATTATTTTCATCAATAGAATTACATCCTTACAATAAAATACAATGGAGCTGCAAAAATACAAGCTCTCTCCACCCTAACACTAATGAAAATCTCCCCCTAGAGGCAAATTCAACTTGATATTTATACAAAATTATTAGGAATCATTCCCCATGAATGGAGGAAGCTTTCCCCACCAAAATCCCTTGATTAGTGGATCTAGTCCCCTTGATTGGTGGAACACATTCCTAGATTTTCTCAATCATTGGAGTTACAAAATTTGTGCCATAATTCCATAATATCTTCTTGACTTATTATCTATTATTGATCCTCCAGTAATAGGGAACAAATCCCTAAATTATCTCCTCCTCCAACTCTTCATAATATTCCCAATATTCTCATAATATTCCACAAAAAATAAATAATATTAGGCACAAATATTCAATTATTCATAAACCTTCCTAATGAATATATTAAAGTTAAAAATAAATTATATAATGCAAAAAATGAGGTTTAATGTGTTGAAGGATGGTCATAGGCCTTAAGTTATTGTGTAATTTAGTGGCATGAGCCTTAATTTATATCTAATTTAGAGGCCGATCAGTTGAGTCATGGAGTGTTAGACACACATGGAGAAGATTGAATATATGAAGGATAAATGTGAATGCATTATATTATTCACATGATATACATTTAAATGCATTGGAGTGACTCTTGGATTCATCTTCCAATGTCTCTTGGATTTCCTTTGATTGTTCAACTTCCACACCATAACCCTTAGCGGGTTAGGTGTCCAACATTCCCCCCCTTAATCTGAAGGGGTATGTGTGAGTCTCAGAAGAGAGATGTAATACAAAAATGTAAAAAAATGCATGGTAGCACTAGGTTGAATGTGCTCTCTGAAATGTTGGTATAAGGGGGTGGTTTAAGGATGACCACCAACACTGGAATGCTTAGTGCAATTCCCGAAACTATTCCAAACATGGAAAAGAAGCTGAAATCTTCTGCTAGAGGAAGTGTCCCTAATTCTTTGGAGAGGGAGGCCTTCAACTTGGAAAAGGGAGTTCTATAGCCTACGGTGGTCTAAGGATGACCACCAACTCTGGAATGCTTAATTCAATTCCTGGAACTCTTCTAGAACTGTCAAGAAGCTAAAATATTAAGCTAGAGGAAGTGTCCCCAATTATTTAAAGAGGGCAAAGCTCAACCTAAAAAGGGAGGTCTCAACCCTACATAGATGGTTTAAGGTTGACCACCAACCAAAAGCATGCTCATGGGAATCTTTCTCTCTATCTACAACTCTTAATCTAGGTATGGTTGTCTCTGGCTGTAGGCTTAGGCAACAGGTTCAGGTTGTGCCTCCAGCTCGCTTGATGCATCTTTGAAACTTGTAGATGACCATTGATTCCCCCCCATCAAATACAAGGTGAGAAGAAAAAGAGAACTCAACTGTGAGACTTTTCAATACTCTAGAAGAAATTTTGAATTATGACCAAAATATTCTCTTGGTTGTTGAAGCCCATTTCCAAGAAGTTACCCATCCAAGGTGAATATGTGTTCTTACAGAAGGATTGGTTTTGAAGCATCTGTTTGATTAATAAGTGTGTTTACCACAATTCTTACATTGGTGAAGATCAAAATGATGATCTTTCATATGACCAACTTGGTCACAATGTTGGAATCTACAAATTTGTTGTTGTGGAGGAGTAGGAATAGGTGAACATGAACTATCATGCAAAAATCCAGTACTATGAAACTGGATGGGCTTGGGGTAGTTTGGAGTGTGAAGGGAAACTTCCTTATCATATCCAAGACCTGTTTTATGCTTGTTGTTGACAATCTCTTCCCAAAGTCTGATGATTTTCTTGGGAAATGTTGATTAGCTTTCTGCTTCTACATGCAAATATGTTCTTTCAACGACTTGATTAACTTATGCATGTTGATGGGAGTCATCTTACAACTCAAAAAAGGTATTGTTCTGAACAAAAGCAAGTTCATAATGACGACTACATTGTTGTAAGTCCTCTTGTTGTAGTTGAGATTTAAGCAACAAAAGAATCAATTTTGTCTTATGCATTTTGTAGACATAATTTAACACTAGAAAGAGTGGTTTTGTTGATTTTGATTGTGTCCTCAGAGGTAGAAAATATTAGATTGTTTAGTAATTCAAATACTTCATCAACCATTTTCCAACGGTTTAACTTCTTGAATCCAAATGTACTCCCAAAACAAATTAAAGAATTTCTATCTTTCTTAGAAATAAGATGTGTTTGAATTTTACAGAAGGGCTAGCACAAACACCAAATGTAAGAGTGGTGCAAGATCCAATTATCAAGAGAAAAAATGCGCTACAAAAATGGATTTGTAAAATGGATCTCTTACGATTTTAAAATTGGTTGGCTTTCATGTAAGACTTGAGAACTTGAGGATTCCATTAGTGGTCATCTTGATCACATCATTAATGATATCTTGGTGTGTAAAATCAATATTTTTCACATTACCCTAGTTCAGTCTCTTATCCACATTGAAAAATTGATGCATACTTGTAATTCTCTTTTACCAAGAAAATTGTTGAGATCTTATTGTTGAGATCTTATAGTTAAGACATAGAAAATATTATATCCTTATCACACCTGAAAATGTACTTATGTAACATATACCTTAATATTACTATCATAGTTGGTCTTCATCTATTTCACTATCATTTTTTTTTCATCACCATCAAGAGAATGAGTTCATGCATATGCATCACCTAGTCTTGGTAGGTTATAAATATATAATTTCCAAGAGATATAACACTCAAAGTATGAATGGGGTTACTTTTATATGTGTTTGAATGGTTTCACGATGTTCCATAAACACCAATAGCCTTTCCTATTGGAATATAGAGTGATCATCATATTCCGTAAACTATAACGCTCGACCAGTTCGATATCAAACTAATGTAGGACCCACTCAATCGCTTCAAAAAACTACGAAAAATTGACTAAGGTGCCACAATGGCACAAGGCTTGTATATATACTTCAATAGAAAATTTCAATGCTATTCACATTCAAAAAATAAATCCATCCGATTTAAGAAAAGAGAGAATTCAATCCTTACTAGGAAAAGAGAGCATCAAACTCTTGGGAAGAAGATCCAATCCACCCTTTATCTTTTCTAGATTTCTTAGGAAAAAGAAACTGAATAATGTTAGGCAGGACTCCTTCACTAGCAATGATTAAAACTCCTAGCAACCATTTCAACTATTGAATCCTTTTCAAGGACATCACTTAGTCTTCAGTCATTTTACTGTTGTACTTGGGAAAATATTGACCCATTACAGAAAACACCATGAATGGAAGCACCAAAGGTTTTGCAGTCACATGCAACCAATAGAATGGTAGGATGACCATAATGGTAGAAGGAATTTCTTCTCATAAAACAATGCCATACTTCTTAGAACAAGGATTGATTTTCGCGTTGGAGCTATGGTCAATGTGTCAATGAAAACACTCAACACAACACACAAAAATAAAATTATGGGTCAAAATTCAATGGACTGAGCTTCAAATGCACAACGTCAAAGGATTGGAGTCACTTCTTATAATGAAATATTTGTGTAGACTCATCCTTTAGTGCAAGCATGAACAACCAATGACTGCAAAATGAAGGTTTTGATGTTGAACACGTTAGTGGTGATAAAAGTACGTAGCATACTAGAAGGCCGACGACGTATTAGAAGCAGTGTAGTAGTTGAGAAACATTGGATCTGTATAAGAGTTTTAACATGCTACAAATAGGTCACAAATAGAAATACACTACTCCATCAGCACGAGAGAAGAGCACTTCAAAGTAATAAATCACAATGCGTAGTCCAACATGAAGAGAAAACACTTTCACACAGTTACTTTTCAACAAAAGTATACACTAGTCACTAAGCTCAACATACAATTAAGGCCCAGTTGCCCATTTTGTGACTTAATTGTTAGCTCGCGAGATTATATATTCTACTGGAACACCAACGTGATAGGAAAGAGTGCACAAAAAATGGAAAAAATTGAAAACCTGACGTAAATAGGAGGGGACTACAACAAATCTATACGATGACAGAGACGGAAAGTGTGGAGAGTAACGCCTAGCTTGGAAGAATCACACCCGAAAATGAACAATCGACTATTGAGTAGAAAATTTTAATGGACAAAGATGGGAGGAAGCGTAAATATTTTGAGGCTAGTGGCAGCGCAATGAGTTACATTAACTAGGGAAGACAATGTCTAAACTTAGAATCTAGGATGTATGCTTTGAGTATGAGGGGAAAATTCCAATTTTCTATTTCAGAATAATGGGTAGAGGTGCAGGATTGACGTGCACATAAAGCCACAAAAACCAGTGGCTCAAATTAGATTGAACAGGCTAGGAACTTACTAGCTCTGATACCATGTTAGACACACATGGAAAAAATGGAAGATATGAAGGATATATGTGAATGCATTATATTATTCACATGATTTACATTTATAATACATTGGAGTGACTCTTTAATTCATCTCCTAAGGTTTCTTGGACTTCCTTTGACTATTCAACTTCCACACCATAACCCTTAGCGGATTAGATGTCCAACATGGAGAATGTCATATTTGTAGAGCCCGATTTTTTGGATGCGATGGTTGTTGTTTCTCCATGCTTTTCTTCATACTCTTCATCAAATTTAGACACTAAGGTGACGCAACTTGCCCACTAACATTTTTGAATTCCTATTGATTGTGTTTCTTCAATGTGGATAATGATTGCTTAAATGTTGCTTTTATTGAACTTATGATAACCCAAATGAAGATTTTTCTCATATATTTCTTGTGGTTTCAATGTTGTTGATGAAGGTCTATTTGGTATGGAGATTCATTGTTATTTTTATTGATGAGAAAAATGTGTAGATTCTTTTTAGTTACATTGTTATTAATGGATTACAACTAGATTTTTTTCATATGATTGTGATTTTTCATTGTTCTTCTAAGTGTGATAGATAATTTACTCTTTAGCTATGAATATTGAAGTTTTTTTCTAATGGTTTTTATTTTAATAGTGGCTCTAATAAATAATTTTATCATTGATCACCATTATTTCATCACCCAAATCATGTTCTTTTGATATTGATTATTCTTCCTTCCTCTCATTAGTGATGTCCCTAAGGGAAACAATTATTGTGCATTATCCTTCTCCCTTGTTTTTAACTTAGGTTCATAGTTTAGATATTCATAATTTATTTGCACTTTCATATTTTAGTCAACAGGTTACTTCTTCTATGATAAGAGCATCACTATAGGAAGATTGATGGGTCTTAAATATGAGAAATTCCATCCAGAGAATATGAGGTGCCGAGGAGTAGGCTGAATGAAATGCCAAAGAAACTTAGGAGTTGGTGTAGATTATGCAGATATTTTGATGACCATGACTACCACAAAAACATCAATCCTTCACTTGAGCAGTTCCTAGCAAAAGAAAGAAGAACAACTGGCTCAAACAGAGGAGAAATAATGTACATTAATATCATGTATGATGAGTTTACAGCTGGCCATGATTTTGCATCTAGAAACTTACTCTTCTCTGAGGGTCAAATTCTTCCTCCTCACTTTTCCCATTATAGACAACAACCCTCCAATGTTGACATGGTTTAGGCTGAATCTAACCATTCTTGGTTAACTGGATGTTTCTCTAGGGATTCTATTTCAAGAATGGAATTGGTTAGAGAATCTCATGATCATGGAAATCAATCAGTGGGATCAAGATTCCCTACTCTGTTTTCTGGCATTTATTGTGGAAGAGCATAAAACCCTAGGTCAAAATTTGTATTATTGGATGAGTCATGGGAGGGATTTATTTCATATATAATGTTAGGGGAATAAAAAAAATGGGAAATTGAAGGATTTTGATAGAGTTGTCTATATTTTCATTAGATTATCATCTCTAAGTTGTGATGTTGATTATCAATGTAAATACAGGCTGACAAACATAAATAGTGTCTCCATTGACTAAAAAAGAGCTACTAACCCTAAACAACCCATGGAAAATCATCTCTTAGAAGACCTGAAGACACTCTACCGTGCCCTATTACAACCTCCACCTACTATTGATCATTCTCCATTACATCATCTGCTTGTTTCTAGATTATGGCATTATGGACTAAAAGAGAAATTGTGGTGTTATGAACTAAAAAATCAATTATTGTGTTATGGGTTAAGAAACCAACTCAATGATGCCTCAAGAAATTTAATGGACTGTAAATAGTTTATTAGATATTAAGAGGAAAAACATCGCATGATTACAACAAATAGGGCGTAAGAGTGTTTTTTGTCTTAGAGATATTAAATGTATCGCAAACTTTGTAGACAACATCGCCTAAATTACATAATTCCTAAAAATGAAACTATAATAGATATGCTTGAATTATACTATTGGTATTCCTTTTATTCATCGTCATCATCTTGATCTTTCTATTGTTGTGTTTGAGTTAAAGAAATGAGGGAGATTTTGTGTTGGAAATGTATTCACTATTGAGAGGGTGGAGGGGGGGTGAATCAATAGTGACAATGCATATCAAATTTTGAGTTCCTTTTACAATTACTACAACACAATATTCCTTAACCCATTAGTAGATTAAATATATAATAAATATATGAGAACCATGTGAAATAACCAAAGAATCATGCACAAGAAGACACAATAATTTTCGGGTGGAAAACCCTTCTCCTGGGTCAAAAAACCACCATTTCTGTTGTTGCGCTGCTCAAATAATTATATTAATAGTCAATCAATTCAATTACATAGAATGTATCAATTGCTAATATTTAAGAGAACTATGATCCTCATCTCATGGCTCTACAGACACCCATATGATCAACAAGCCTTGCCCAACACCCATTGGACTTATGAAGAAATTTGTCCTTTGTACTAAATTTGTTAGAGACCCCACTCTACTCTTCTATATGACCCATGTTTCATAATATTTCATATTGGATTCAATATAAATCAATAAACCAAAACAACACAACAACTTCTAGCAATATAGGCTCAAAACAACATAATGATCTCAGCAAAACAATTTTTCTCAACTCACTCTCAATCATATACTGCTACATGAGATCTTGGTTGAAACATAATTTTTCTACCATATTCTAATATTGTGATCTACTGAAGATATTTTCATAAATTCCTACAAAGTATGCACACACAAATCTTCACTCACACACACACTCCAAGCTCACACTTCTATCACATTTTCTTCCCCAGTGAATTGACCAAATGAGCAACCTTTCTCCATATATTTGTAATTTTTGAAGATGATTAAATCAGTTAATTCTAATTCTATAGTGGAGCTTTGTTCATTTGCTGGAAGTGGCTCAGTTCAATGCTTCTTGACTCAATCAATCCACTAACTTCATTTACTAATGAACACTCTATTTTAACAAACTTCTAGAGGCATAATAAAAATTTTCTGACTTTTACGGGATGAGCCTTAAACAATACAAGCTGGGAAAGAAAATAAACAATCAATGAGCACGAGGAATGTGGATGAATTTCTTCTCTGAGTCTTGGTCGCACTCACAATCCTAAGAAAATTCAACTGAAACTCCTCAATCACTTTGTTGGGCTTGTTTGCCAGCGACTGGACATTTTCATTCGCACTAATGACCCACCATGGGTGCAATTGGGCAGAGGATGAGGTAAAAACACCTTTTCCTTAACTCAGAACCTAATCAACCTTGCTCCACTGCTTGACATCCTTTTTGTAAGTTCTTAGGGACTCATTGTAGCCATTGAAACACTCAAGAAATTTACTTAACAACTCCATCATCATTACAAGTCAAACTAGGTTGACGTGAATGTCATCCATCAGCTGTTCCAACACTCAAGCCATCAAGTTTCACAAAAACTACTCCAACGTCTCCAACCATCAATTATAGACCTTACAATACCATGCAACTGATTGTACATGCACCAAGTACCATAAGCATGAATTGAAAGTTTCCATAAATGTCAACTAGGTGTAGTAGCTCCACAACCTACCAGTGAATCCACACACTAGCCAAAAACCTGCTCTAACATCTGCAACCATCAAGCTAAGGCATGCAACCAATGCATAAGCCAAGTGACATCATACTAGCATAAGCTTAGTCTTGTACCAATCAACCATGCAATAATCATCCACACACAAACACACACACCAGAGACCATAGACCAATCAACCATGTGAATAACAATCACATACCAGTAGATTAACATCAACGCCAAACAACATGAATGCTACTAGGTTGACATCAACTCCAACCACACAAATGAACCATAATGCGAACATTTTGCACATTCAACCAACCAGATTGGTGCCAAGTTCTGGAAGGTGGTGTGTGTTGAACATGAGATTGATCCCACTAAGAGTTATTAGAGAACCAAGGATATCAAACTTAAGAGGGTGAATGTGTACTACAATGAGGTGAGTTGCGAGAGGTTTGCTCCACAAGTTTTTCTCATGAAGCTTGAGCTCGAGACCATGAAAAATGTTAGATCAAGCCCTTATGATCCAATTTTTAGGCCTGACCATTTTGTTTTTGGCCAGTATTGAGCTGGTACTAATTGGGCCAAAGTCCATTACGCTGAAGACCCTGTTAGCTCCTGCTGCAGCAGGAATTCATATTTCATGATTGGCATTTCACAGGCCAAATATGTTGTACTTTGCTTGCTGCAATGCTCCATATTTGCTTAAACAGTATCCAAATAAAGAAGGCTACTTCAAGTTCATTCAATTGCCTTCAAATTTTGTAAAGTTTTCCTGGTATCGCTACTGTTAGTTAAAGGGAGGTCCAAACAGTTTAATCTTGGTCTCCCTAGGTTTGAATTTCTTGTTTTAGAATATAGAGATTGTAAGTCTGTCCAAGCAGTTTAATCTTGGCAGACTCTTAGATAGGTAGAGAAATAGAAGAGTCCAACAGTTTAATCTGGGCTCTGGAAGAAATAAGGGTAGTATGTAGATAGGAAAGCAAAAAGAAAATGTGTGATGGGTTTGCAAGTCTAAGTGCACCCCCAAGCAAAAGAAGAAAAAATGCTAGGCAAGTAGGCTAGGTAGGTAGTTCTGAGGCTGATTGAATTGCTGACCAGTTCCAAGTTTTCAGGTATCATATCATGCAGAACGTAATCAGCAAAGATTTGTAAGAAAAAAAGGCTCAAATAAGGTATAACTGACTTCCCTTCTCTGTTTTCCCCAATCATTAACTAACATCCCCGAAAGAGGTCAAGATCTGCTTGACATCTCTTAAGTTCACCATCTTCATCACTCCGGTTAAGTAAAGATCTGCTATACTCAAAGTTGTTCCATATCTTCTCCTGAAATATGGTCCTACCCCTGTAACAGCCTAAGTCTCCCGAACTTAGCGCTTTCTTATCATCTCCATATTAACTACTAACATTATTATGTAGCTCCCTACGTTTCCCTTCCCCCTATTAATAGTAAGTAAAATCCCTTATGTAATATTCCCCCCTGGTTGAAAAATAACCATATCAGTTCCTGGGAATTGTTCAGTTTATCAGAAACTAAGCAAGAACCCCGACCCCCGAACCACTTCCTAAATACGATGGACTCCTTCCAAAGTATAAAGTTCCCCCGAGGTAGTCGGACACCTTCCGAAACCTTATGCGACCTTCACACCCACTTACTTACCTTTTCCCCTCAAAACCGTTTTCACGTCGCAACCTCGCACTCTCGCATTCATACCAAGCATAGCCCATCCGTCCCCCGCCGATGCGATATTGCGATATCGGCGATCGACGATCTCAAACGCCGAGTGTCCAACCCGTCCACCTTTCCTCTCCGCTGATGCGATATCGCGATATCGCATATCGGTAGTCGCAAAGCGCCAAATGCCCAACCTAATGACCCCCCTCTTTCCACCGACGCGATATCGCGATATCGCATTGGAGTCTCTTCACCACAGTTTATCCAGTACCTCATCACATCGCGCAGTACTAGGGACCCACAGCTGACGTCATCCGCCGTACAGCCAACGCCATGCTTACGTCAGCAGCCAGAAAAGCCGAAAAAGCTTCGCGCAAGAAGAAAAGTCGCACTTCGGAGCTCCAGATCAAGAAACAGAGGTAGTTTTCGATGCGCGAATAGCGCGAAGCGCTACTCGCGCATCGCTACAGGAAATAGGCCCTTTTGAGGAATCTTCAGGGAATCTTCAGGGAATCTTCTGGGTGTCGAGCCCACTGTGCGCCGAAAAAGCCTGAAAATCGCCCAAATGTGCCAAAGAATCCAGTTTGAAGACAACAGCAGATCATTCACAGAGTTTAAAGTGTATCAAATCAAATCAGCAGGTATCAAGCGTGTCAAAGAGTATCAGTCGATGGCGGAAACCATCAATGTAGCGGCAAAATGTATCAGAGAATATCTTGAGCGGCGGCTTAAAGCAAGAGAAAATTGAATATCTTCCAGCAGGTTCACAGAAGGAGAGAAAAATTACTTGAAGCTCTCAAATCATCATAATTTCACATTCAATTCACACCTAAGCCGAACTGCAGCCCCGAAGCTCATTCACTTCAGCAGCATCGCATCTGGTCCCCAAGGGCCACCTCGTCACCTGTTCCGATTCAGCTGCCCCCCGGCGCAGCCAAAAAGATTTACTTGTATTTAATACCAGCAGCATTTAGATTTTTGAAGAGTTCTAAGCAGACCCGCCAAGGTCACTTGTAATGATGTTTTCCTGATATTTTGTTTATAAATACCACCCGAAGCGATATTGTCAAGGGTTGGTTGGTTGGTAGTAGTAGTTGTTGGTCAGTTTCCTTTCCAGCAATTTCTCTGAGTAAAGACTCGCACTGTAACTGTCATATTTTTCATAATCAAAGATTGCTGAAAGCATGGATTGAGAAGCAACTTGCTGTTTTCTCTTGGCTGAGGAATGATCATGGAATTCCTGTGTCTCTACATGATCCAATAAGTGTTTTTCTTCCCTGTCTATTTTATGTTTTGTCACCTTTCCGTTTTTCTAAGTTGCAGGAAAAAAGAATAGCTTAAGATTTGTTTCGGTACACCTTAAGTTCAATTTCTGCACTTTTTGATGTTTTCTTCAGAAACAGTTATGAGCTAGAATTCTTAAATGCTCTGGTTTACCCTGTTTCTTTCATATATGAGTGCATGTCTTTGGAATTCTTAACTGCTCCGGGATCCCACTCATCCACTTCTCCCCTTTGTCAGCATGATGAAATGATTCTCTTTTGCCTTTCATCCCTGATGTTCATTCCGTACTTTCAGCAGACTAACTATTGTATCCTGCGTGGCTATCCCGCTCCGTATCCCCCTTGTGACCAAGAAGATGCTCGCGTGCCCCAATCTGTGACTCCATGCCAAATGGTTCAAAACTTATAACACCTTACTGTGCCTCTTTACTCAAGAATCCTACCTTCCTTCCAATCACAGTCAACATTCCCTTGAAGTCAGAAAGCTAGCCTAAAATCCTCAACTAAGGTTGATTTTAGATCAACTAAGGTTGAATCTAAAGGAGAGAGCACTCTCCGATTGCAGGTGGGCTAGAACCTGCAATCAGAAGATTGGTTTGTGGTTACCTCGGCCGTATCCCTAATAGGAGCCTAGGGACAACCTGAGTGATAACATAATGGCGACTCCGCTGGGGACCTCCTCAGATAAATCAATGCAACCAATATGCATCCTCACAAGGGAAGAAACCAAATTTTAATCGACCGACCTGCGTGGTTGCATATTTTGAGAAATATTTCAGCATTATATTTGAAGCTGGCTCCCAAGAAACTGACACGTAATACATGATCAAATCTTGATCCCAATAACCCGCCTGTTGTTGAAAATCCGAATCTAATTCCAAAGATTGTCAGGCATCAAAAATAAAAAGACTGCCAGACCCCTGTTAGTCCTGAAGCAGTTCAGCCAATTGTTGTGCCAACCCCCATCAAAGTTCTGGTCCGATCCACCCCAAATTCCTCTGGCTCATCACCCCCTTCTCCGAGCAGCTCTTCCACACCTCAACCTCATATCCGTAGCCCATCAGTTACTCCCTCCTCCCCGGTTATTCCTATAGTCCCCCTTGCCTTAGGCGTTCTGCTAATCCCCGTGATCATGGCTAGATATGCACCATTACAACTACCTGCTAATCCCGGGGCAATGCCTCAGGACTATCAATCGAAAATCACTTACTTTGATGGCACAACCTCTTGCACTGCCCTACAACATACAAAGAAAATGCAGGATTATTTCGAGAGTTATGAAATAGACGATGAGAGCGTGAGAATGAAGATTTTTGTCCAAAGTCTAACCGGCGATGTCAGAACCTGGTTTAGGGCACTTCCACCTAATTCAATACTAAATCCTGAAGCCTTATACCAAACCTTCATTAACATATGGGAGAAAAGGAAAGACCCCCTGCACATTCTATCTGAATATGAGTCTATCAAGAGAGGACCTGGGGAAGCTGTTCTGGATTACTGTGCCAGATTTAACAATGTTTACAACGCGATACCACCGAATCTAAGACCTCCACCCGACCTTGCTTTGTACAAATTCCTTGATGGCTTTGATGCCAAGATGGCGTATCAACTGAGGGAAAGAGCCACTCAAAGCCTGGCAGCAATGCAAGATGCCGCAGTAAGCGTAGAAGCAAACCTAATCGCCAAGAGAAACAGAACTAGATCCGAGAGAAAAACCACTTTCAAAGAAGAACCCTCCTCTCACGACCAGAAACTGGATGCAATCATTAGTTCCATGAACAGAATGGGAGATAGATTAGACAACGTGGAGAGAAAAACTTCATGGGAAAATCAACAGCCCAATACTGCAAGGAACCAAAACTTCAAAAAAACCCAAAATATGAACATGGGTAGGGCCAATCAGGATCACGACATCAGACCTCCTTTCCAAGAGAACTTTGCCGAGGCATCTACATCTGTTGATCCCACAGATGGGACCCTGATGAACCTAGTTGATTTAGAAAATGAACAGCAATCTTCCTTCACGGAAGAAAACCCCCCGTACCTTAATATAGAGCAATTCCGCACTAAATCGGGAGAATCCTTTGACTTTAAACAGGGGTATGACACTGCCATATACGAGGTACATAAGCAATACAAACTAAGAACACGGACTGTCGATGTATCTCTGCCCAGCAAGGTAAAGGAGGGTAAACAACCCAACAAGGCTAAAGGGAAAAGCACCAACGGTCATACAAGTGACAACCAGGTCCCAAATTCACAACAAGTTATTGTGGAAGATATAACAGAAACACATGGTTCTATAGAACAACCGATACACTCTTCCCGCCCTGAAAAAGACCTGGAAAGCATTCACGAAAATATTCCCAGAACAGAGAGACCACGGACAGTCATACATAGTGATACGCACATTCCAAAGGGAAATACAGAAAATACGCCAGAGAAGGAAAAACTCACCAGTGTTAATACCCGGAACCCATCAGAAAAACCATTCAGCTTAGAAACCGAGATCGGGAAGCTTAAAATTTCCATCCCCCTCTTAGAACTGGCTAAGCACACTGTGTATAGAAAACAAATTCAAAAATCACTCCAACTACCTTAAATTAGGGATGATGTAAACATCCTAGATGACACCCCTGAATTACTATTCGGGCCAGAGGTTGACGGAAAAACAGCATTCGGACCTGTTCCGCCTTTCTATATCAGCCTGCACATACACGATAAGATACTGCACAATGCTATGTTTGATTCAGGCGCCTCACACAACCTCATGCCCAAAGCCGTAATGGAAAAGCTAAACCTCGATGTCACCCGACCCTATAAGGATCTATATTCGTTCGATTCAAGTCAAGTCAAATGCTCAGGCTTAATCAAATATCTTTGCGTATCCCTAGTCCAATTCCCTAACAAAACGATCTTAATGGACGTAGTAGTTGCTGACATACCCACAAAGTATGGCATGCTGCTATCCCGATCATGGGGAGAAAAATTGCAAGGATCCCTTCAACTCGACCTCTCTTACGCCACTATATCCGTCTTTGGGCAACCAAAAAGACTTTATAGAGAAACGCTAATGAAATATGTGGTGAGTAGTGAGGAGAAACCCCAAAATTTTCCGATATACTCGATCCATTCTGATATGGATTCTTTTATTTTGTTTAATGATAATACAACTCGTCCAAATTCGGACAAACCGCTAGCCCTAGAGCAAGAAACCAATGCTAGTGAAAGGCCAGTTTCCAACTTGCTTGAAATTGTCCAACAGCCCAGGTAACCAGCACAGGACAGGAAGAAAATCCCGAAACAGAAGTCACCAACTCATCTGCTCTGCATGACACTCAAATCCCCGATACACACCTTGGACCAGAGGTCTCATGGTTTTTAGAATTTGATGGTGCAGTTAACAAGTTAGGAGCAGGGGCCGGAGTGTGGATTTGCAAAACTCACGAAAATCATGCGCAAGGCCATGCTTATAGACTCAATTTTAAATGTACAAACAACATGGCAGAGTACAAAGCCCTCCTCCTAGGCTTCAAACTGCTCAAAACTTTGGGAGCTACCACAATCTCCATCCTAGGGGATTCATACCTCATTATACAACAGATAAAGGGAAATTTCGTCGCCAATGACAGTAGAATGAGAGCTTACAGAGCCAATGCCAGCGAATTGCTTAGCACCTTCAGTGATGTTGAGTTAACCAAAATCGTGCGAGAATATAATATTCATGCTCATAGCCTAGCTACCTTCGCCAGCACCTATAGGTTCCCTTTTGGACCAAGTCACCACTTCACAGCAGAAGTGAAGAGTAGACCATCAATTCCTAACAATATCGAGAATTGGCAGGTATTTAAAGATGATGTCCAGATTAACAATTTCTTAACTCTGGAAGGGGAATTCTCTAGCACCAACATTGACATGGACGCTACACCAGAAACACAGCAACTAGATCCCATGACCCTAACAGCCCCCATGGTTGAACAAATACTCAGCCCGACTATTTTGGACAGCACAAACATAGAGCTACTGAAACAATCTTGCTCACCTAAGGCAGCCGAGGCTGAAGAAGAATTTATGGACCTAAAATGAAATATTTTGCCTACTGGCCTAACCCCATTGGAAGACATGTTTGATAACAACGATGTGGCCAAAAAACCAAAAATGGAACCCTTGGATGCCGCTATAGAAGAGTACAACATAGGAACGACAGAACATCCCAAGATGATTAAACTCTCTAAAAACCTGCCTCCTGACCAAAAGCCCAAGTATGTGGATCTGTTCAAAGAATTCCAAGACGTATTTGCCTGGAGTTACGAGGACTTGAAGTCCTACGACACTTCAGTAATCCAGCACACCATTCCCCTAAGGTCGAACCAGAAACCGTTCAAACAAAAACTCAGAAGAATCAACCCCATGCTTCTCCCTATGATTGAAAAAGAAATAAAAAGAATGTTTGACGCAGGGATCATTGCGCCGATCAGATTCTCGGAATGGGTATCTAACTTAGTTCCTACCAGGAAGAAAACAGGAGAGATAAGACTATGCGTAGACTTGAGAAATTTAAACCAAGTCTCCCTGAAAGACCACTACCCGTTACCCAAAATGGATCACATCTTGCAAAGGGTGGTGGGTTCTTCCAGGATTTCCCTACTTGACAGATTCTCGGGATTTAACCAAATTCTAGTTCACCCAGACGATCAGGACAAAACAGCTTTCACTACACCCCAGGGAATGTTCAAATACGTTAAAATGCCTTTTGGGCTGAAAAACGCCGGCGCCACCTTTCAAAGGGCAATGTATATCGCGTTCGCTAAGGAAATACACGATTTCCTCGTGGTTTACATGGATGATCTGACCCCATTTTCAAATCCGACTCGCAACACCTCAAGCACTTGAGGCAAATTTTTATCACATGTAGGAAATTTGGTATTTCCTTGAACCTGAAGAAGTCCCTGTTCGCCCTGGAGGAAGGAAGGTTATTAGGGCATATAATATCAAAAGATGGGATCAGAATCGACCCAGAAAGAATTCAGGCTATCCTCCAAATCCCTTACCCAAGAAACACTAAAGAGCTACAAGGATTCCTTGGAAAAATCAACTTCCTGAGAAGATTCATCCCCAATCTAGCTGAGTCAATGAGGCTATTAAGCAACATGCTAAAAAAGGACGCCAAGGTGAGATGGTCCCTTGAGTCCAAGCAAGCTTTCGAGAGTATAAAAGCGGCCTTGACTCAAACACCTGTCCTTACCAGTCCTCAATTTGACAGAGATTTTATTATTTTTTATTTCACATTAGAACATACCATAGCAGCAGTCCTTCTGCAGAAAGATGACCAGGGAAATGAGAAACCAATAGCTTTCTTCAGCCGAGCTTTGAGAGACGCGCCCCTAAAATTTCAGATCATGGAAAGGCAGGCTTACGCTCTAGTCAAAGCTATTAAAGACTTCAGAATTTACATCCTCTACTCTCATGTGATCGCATATGTCCCCAATGCGGTTGTAAAGGATATATTAACTCAAGAAGGATTGGAAGGTAGAAGAGGCAAGTGGATTGCGAGCATACTTGAGTATGATATCGAGATAAAACCCACCAAGCTTATAAAAGGTCAAGGGCTGGCTAAGCTAATGGCCGAAACAAATTTCCAAGCGCTTAACATTAATCAGCTGGACGATGAAGAGGAGCTGGCGACTCCACAGATTAGTGATACCTTCACACAGTCCCCTTGGTACTCTGATATTTGTTTTGTATTGTTAAACCTGTGTGCTCCCCCAGGATTGTCCAGAACTAAAAAAAGATTTTTGAGAATGAAATCATCAAACTTCTGTGTCATAGATGGTGCCTTATTTTGGAAGAATTATGAAGGCATTTTGCTTAAATGTTTAACTAAGGATGAAACTAACAGCGTCATGAGAGAATTTCATGCAGGTGATTGCGGAGGGCCACTTATATTGGAAATCCACGGCGGACAAGATCTTGCGGGCCGGTTATTACTGGCCCTCTTTGTTTACAGATGTGAAAACATTTACTACCTCATGCCATAAATGCCAAATCTTTGAGGGAAAAAGAAAATTATTACCTCTGCCCCTAAAGCCCATTTCAACCGAAAAGCCTTTTCAACAATGGGGTCTTGACTTCGTTGGAGAAATTCATCCTTCCTCCTCAGGCCAACACAAATGGATTCTAATAGCCACCGACTATTTCACCAAATGGATCGAAGCCATCCTGTGTAGGCAAGCCAATGAATCCACCATCATCCAATTTCTTGAGAACAACATCCTATCCAGATTCGGCTGCCCGGAGAAAATCATTACCGACAACGCGACTGCTTTCAAGTCCAATAAACTCATTAACTTCTGCCACAAGTACCGCATTACCTTAGGACACTCCACAGCTTATTACCCCCAAGGCAATGGCCTGGCCGAGTCCTCCAATAAGAGCCTCATCAACATCATAAAGAAGATGCTAGAAGAGAACAAAAAGAACTGGCACAAAAAGCTCACCAGCGCCCTATGGGCAGACCGAATGACCACCAAAAAATCCATCGGGATGAGCCCCTATGAACTTGTGTATGGCATGGAAGCTAGGTTCCCTTCATCCCTGGGCATACCAACTATCAAACTGTTGCAAGAAATTCAGGCTGAACCGAACGACATGCAGAGAAGGATTAATCAAACTATTCATCTTCAGCAAACCAAAGAAGAAGTTTTCAATAGAGCTCAAGATCTACAGGAAAAACTCAAGAAAATGTTCAACAAGAGAACCAAGGTGGAGGATTTCCGGGTAGGCAACAAAGTCCTAAGATGGGATGCAAGAAGGGAAGATAAGGGCAAACATGCTAAGTTTGATTTTCTGTAGAAAGGTTCGTACACTATCAGCGCTGTGCAAGGCAATAACACCTACTTTCTCAAGCCTCTCGATAACAGCACAATGGAAGAAGGCCCGATCAACGGCCGGATGTTGAAGCACTACAATGATCCCCCTGCTTGAAGGAGCAGGTGATAGTTGGTTTGTACATACTAGTAGGCATCAGTTTTGACTTCTTAGAGTTTATAGTACCTGGAACACGCGGAAGAAAGCAGGCGATGCTTCCCAGTTTTGCAGAGGACAGAAAGAAACTAAAAATCAAGGCGTTCTGGCCTGCTGTTCTTGACTTCCCGCAAGGAGAAGCCATCCCCAAGTGGAGCCACTGTTAGCTCTTGCTGCAGCAGGAATTCATATTTCATGATTGGCATTTCACAGGCCAAATATGTTGTACTTTGCTTGCTGCAATGCTCCATATTTGCTCAAACAGTCTCCAAATAAAGAAGGCTACTTCAAGTTCATTCAATTGCCTTCAAATTTTGTAAAGTTTTCCTGGTATCGCTACTGTTAGTTAAAGGGAGGTCCAAACAATTTAATATTGGTCTCCCTAGGTTTAAATTTCTTGTTTTAGAATATAGAGATTGTAAGTCTGTCCAAACAATTTAATCTTGGCGGCCTCTTAGATAGGTAGAGAAATAGAAGAGTCCAACAGTTTAATCTGGGCTCTGGAAGAAATAAGGGTAGTATGTAGATAGGAAAGCATCAAAAGAAAATGTGTGATGGGTTTGCAAGTCTAAGTGCACCCCCAAGCAAAAGAAGAAAAAATGCTAGGCAAGTAGGCTGGGTAGGTAGTTCTGAGGCTGATTGAATTGCTGACCAGTTCCAAGTTTTCAGGTATCATATCATGCAGAACGTAATCAGCAAAGATTTGTAAGCAAAAAAGGCTCAAACAAGGTATAACTCACTTCCCTTCTCTGTTTTCCCCAATCATTAACTAACATCCCCAAAAGAGGTCAAGATCTGCTTGACATCTCTTAAGTTCACCATCTTCATCACTCCGGTTGAATAAAGATCTGCTATACTCAAAGTTGTTCCATATCTTCTCCTGAAATATGGTCCTACCCCTGTAACAGCCTAAGTCTCCCGAACTTAACGCTTTCTTATCATCTCCATATTAACTACTAACATTATTATGTAGCTCCCTACGTTTCCCTTCCCCCTATCAATAGTAAGTAAAATCCCTTATGTAATATTCCCCCTTGGTTGAAAAATAACCATATCAGTTCCTGGGAATTTTTCAGTTGATCAGAAGCTAAGCAAGAACCCCGACCCCCGAACCACTTCCTAAATACGATGGACTCCTTCCAAAGTATAAAGTTCCCCCGAGGTAGTCAGACCCCTTCCGAAACCTTATGCGACCTTCACACCCCACTTACTTACCTTTTCCCCTCAAAACCGTTTTCGCGTCGCAACCTCGCACTCTCGCATTAATACCAAGCATAGCCCATCTGTCCCCTGCCGATGCGATATTGTGATATCAGCGATCGGCGATCTCAAACGCCAAGTTTCCAACCCGTCCACCTTTCCTCTCCGCCGATGCGATATCGCGATATCGCATATCGGCAGTCGCAAAGCGCCAAATGCCCAACCTAATGACCCCCCTCTTTCCACCGACGCGATATCGCGATATCGCATTGGAGTCTCTTCACCACAGTTTATCCAGTACCTCATCACATCGCGTTGTACCAGGGACCCACAGTTGACGTCATCTGCCGTACAGCTGACGCCATGCTTACATCAGCAGCCAGAAAAGCCGAAAAAGCTTCGCGCAAGAAGAAAAGTCGCACTTCGGAGCTCCAGATCAAGAAACAGAGGCAGTTTTCGATGCGCTATTCGCACATCGCTACGGGAAATAGGCCCTTTCGAGGAATCTTCAGGGAATCTTCCGGGTTCCGAGCCCACTGCGCACCGAAAAAGCCCGAAAATCGCCCAAACGTGCCAAAGAATCCGGTTTGAAGACAACAACAAATCATTCACAGAGTTTAAAGTGTATCAGATCAAATCAACAGGTATCAAACGTGTCAAAGAGTATCAGTCGACGGCGGAAACCATCAATGTAGCGGCAAAATGTATCAGAGAATATCTTGAGCGGCGGCTTAAAGCAAGAGAAAATTGAATATCTTCCAGCAGGATCACAGAAGGAGAGCGAAATTACTTGAAGCTCTCAAATCATCATAATTGCACATTCAATTCACACTTAATCCGAACTGCAGCCCCGAAGCTCATTCACTTCAGCAGCATCGCATCTGGTCCCCAAGGGCCACCTTGTCACCTGTTCCGATTTAGCTGCCCCCCCAGCGCAGCCAAAAAGATTTACTTGCATTTAATACCAGCAACATTTAGATTTTTGAAGAGTTCTAAGCAGACCCGCCAAGTTCACTTGTAATGATGTTTTCCTGATATTTTGTTTATAATACCACCCAAAGCGATATTGTCAAGGGTTGGTTGGTTGGTAGTAGTAGTTTTTGGTCAGTTTCCTTTCCAGCAATTTCTCTGAGTAAAGACTCGCACTATAACTGTCATATTTTTCATAATCAAAGATTGCTGAAAGCATGGATTGAGAAGCAACTTGCTGTTTTCTCTTGGCTGGGGAATGATCACGGAATTCCTGTGTCTCTGCATGATCCAATAAGTGTTTTTCTTCCCTGTCTATTTTATGTTTTGTCACCTTTCCGATTTTCTAAGTTGCAGGAAAAAAGAATAGCTTAAGATTTGTTTCGGTACACCTTAAGTTCAATTTCTGCACTTTTCGATGTTTTCTTCAGAAACAGTTATGAGCTAGAATTCTTAAATGCTCTGGTTTACCCTGTTTCTTTCATATGTGAGTGCAATGTATTTGGAATTCTTAACTGCTCCGGGATCCCACTCATCCACTTCTCCCCTTTGTCAGCATGATGAAATGATTCTCTTTTTCCTTTCATCCCTGATGTTCATTCTGTACTTTCAACAGACTAACTATTGTATCCTGCGTGGCTATCCTGCTCCGTATCCCCCTTGTGACCAAGAAGACGCTTGCGTGCCCCAATCTGTGACTCCATGCCCAATGGTTCAAAACTTATAACACCTTACTGTGCCTCTTTACTCAAGAATCCTACCTTCCTTCCAATCACAGTCAACATTCCCTTGAAGTCAGAAAGCTAGCCTAAAATCCTCAACTAAGGTTGATTTTAGATCAACTAAGGTTGAATCTAAATGAGAGAGCCCTCTCCGATTGCAGGTGGGCTAGAACCTGCAATCAGAAGATTGGTTTGTGGTTACCTCGGCCGTATCCCTAATAGGAGCCTAGGGACAACCTGAGTGATAACAGACTCTAAACTTATTTATTTTTTTCTTGATGTCGTCAAGAAAGAGGTGGATAACTGTGATTGTCTCCAAACTTTTCAAGTATGTCATTCCATGGGGGATGGAATAGGATCTAGAATGGGTACATTGCTCATATCCAAAATCAAAGAAGAATACCCAGATAAGATGATGCTCACATTCTTTGTCTTCCCTTCTCCCAAAGTCTCAGATATACTAGTGGAACCCTACAATGCTACACTCTCACTTTATCAACTGGTGGAAAACACAAATGAGTATATGGTTCTTGACAATGAGGCTTTGTATGATATTTTCTTTAGGAAATTCAAGCTCTTTAAATATTTGAACCATTTAATCTCTGGGACCATGAGTGGAGCAACATGATGCCTAAGATTTCTAAGGAAGCTGAACTTGGACTTGAGGAAGTTGGCAGTGAATCTGGTTCCCTTCCCCATCTTCATTTTTTCACGATGGGATTCGGTCCCCTAACCTCCTAAGGCTCCGAGTAGTACATAATCTAACATGGTTTCAAAAGGTCCCTCTCCCCTTGTTCTTCATTATGAAACACTGTAATGCATTTTATTCTTCTTGATGTCATCATTATTCATGTTACAATCTCTTCCCTATTGATCTATAAAATGTACTTTTCTTGGGGTGGTAGGTGTGAGGTTACCATTGACCTAGGAGGGATGGTTGAAACATTTTTTTCCTAGGGACAAGGTATTTCTTCAAATGCTAAATAAAAAGCATATTCATGTGGCAAGGAATTGACATTTCCCAAGATATAGGTGCATGGTCAATCAAGGTGATGAAGAATCCAAGATTATTATGAATCCAAAATTTTCCTTTTTATATTTCCCCCCTAAATTGCAACAATAATATATCGTTATAAGTTGATTAGGATAATATGGATTAAGGCATAGATTTTTTTAAGCCACAAGATTTACTGGATTTAATGAAAGAAATTTGAAAATAAATTAATATAAAAATGGAATATTAATTTTGAATAATGTTACTGAATAATAACATATAATATTTATAGTTCTTGTACTTGCCTAGATATGGGAGTGAATATTCTTGAATATTATTACACTTTCATCTATGCTCTTTATGGATAGATATAAGTTGTTTTCTTTGATGTGTATCTTTGACTTCATTTCCATTGTTATGTGCATGGTTGAAATGTTTGTGTGTTGTATCAACCTTAGTGTGCTTTCTATTAGTTGAAATATTTGTTCACCACAATACTTGTGGCCAATATGTTTTTCCTTAGGGAATGTTGGAGCCAAATCTATAGATAATGTCAAATATTGATGAACATTGCACAAATTGGATAAAGGACTTTTGTTTGAAGCTAACAGGAAAAAAAGTAGATTTGTTCATGATTGTAAGATTTCACCATCAACTTGTTATTTGGGGTCTGCAGGAAAATATTTCAAATTCAAGAGGTTTTCCTACAAATTTTCCCCACTCTTTCAAGCGTTTTAGATTATACCATACTTATAATATTGATCATTGATTTCCTTTGATTTCATGTTTCTATGGATTTTTGGAAGCATAAACAATAGTAGGTTGTTATGTATGATTATTATAATAAAAATATATAATGTATATAAAAAAAAATTCAAATTATTATAAATCAACCTAGATCCACTCGGTTGACTCCCCCTCTCCACCTCTACCTTCTTAGCATTATTTCCATTTTTTCATTCTTTCTTTCTTTTAATTGTACTAAAACTCGGCCATTTTTTTGAACTTCCATATGCTCACCACTTTAAATATTTAATGATGGTAAATGTTGACTAGGTATTCTAGGATTTGGGTAAAGAAACTAGAAGGGTTTACTAGGTGAAAGGCCAAGCAAAAAGGGTAAGTTTCAAGTTTCTTATAGGTTGGTTTCTAGATCAGATCTGAAAGTTTCATGATAACCATGAAGTTAGGGTTCAAAACATATTAAAATTGTCTTTGATCGCCTATATGTTAGATCTAGGGTCTCCTAAAATACCCATTTTCAATTTACCACTCTATGTTTGGGGGTTTGCGGATTTAGATTCATTTATCCCCTACCTAGACTAGATTCACAATGTAGAAATAAAAATCACTTGAAATCAACTGCAATGCAAAATTAAATCATGCACAATAGCTAAGCGCTTGGTGGGCTAAATTTAAGTAGTACTTGGATGACATTGTTTCACATATATGACTCCAACCCTAGTTAATCTTTCAATTCCATATATGTGAATGAAAGTACTCGTAAAACAAAGGAAGGAGGAGAACTTAGATGAGATAAATAATTAACAAAATAGAAGAAAAATCATACCATTGCCTTATACCCAAACAATAGAGTAAGAGTTTCTCCTACTACCCTGAATGAAAAATGAGAGTTTGTGGTCTTTCACTAAAATACAAACACAGTGGTAAAATAAAGACAAATACTACATGAATATTTTTCATGGAAACATTTCTTAGTTCACTGTATTTCTCTCATACAAAACTAAAAGAACAATGCGTGAAATAAAATAACTAAAAATTAAATAAATCTACCATAAGAACCAGTAGTACATAATGAGAACATCACCATGACAATACATAAGCAAGGTGGGAATCCAACTCTCAACAATGCTAGTAGAATTCCGACAACACATCTATATAAACAAAGAATAATTGATACAATGCGCAAAACCACTTTATTATTATCCTAGTACTTGACCTATCTTCTTTTAGAATAGAGAACATTCCCACTCATGACTATTATTTATTTAAAATGGGCATAAACCTTTATGTAAATCCCACTCATCCAAGACAAACAATACAAATATCAAACAAATTTTGTTGTCTCACCTAAACCCTTACCATCTTGAGATATTTTCTTCAAATAGTTGTTCAACCTCAACATCTAAATTGATATTAGTTTTCCTACACATATTCATGAGACCAATGAGGAAAACTTAGAATAAATTTGACCAAATATTAAATATAATTTCATGAATAAATAATAATTAGAAATACTTGAGTGCATGAATACCTGAATGAGCTCCTCTCGGTTTTTGGAATAAATTATTGTAATATTTTAATCTTGGAGAAAAACTCCCTCCACTCGATGAAGCAAAAGTGAAGTCAACATTGACTTTGTTGTTTCTACGTTGGATCGAGGGTGTTTTGCTCCAATATTATCCAAATCCTAATTTATTCTCTATTGAACAGGGCCAACCACGTGAAGTGGGAATCTCTCATTCCCCACCACGCCTCCCCAACAAACATCACTCTCAATTCCCCTGTACCAAATCTATCTACTAGGAAATTGTTGAAAGAAAGACGTTACGATACATAAAGAAACACATAACAAACATTCATTCATTAATTCTTACATCCAAAAAATATTTTATGTCAATAATTTTTATCACAAAAAATATGTTTACATAATATGAAACAAGGTCATTCTAAATTTTTCCAATGGAGAAATCACAACTTTTTATTAAGATATTCAACAATTACATGTGCGCATGCCATGAGTCATTCAACCTCTCAGTAAAAAATCTGGTACTCAAAAAATTGGACTCTAGATAAACAAGTAAAATAATTTGTTATCATGTTTCTTTCTCTTTTTAAATATGTCTTTAGCAAGTACGTCTTGATATTGATCGCCTTCAACTGTTGTGGGCTTTATATGTCTTGTTGTTGACCTGATCCTACATCTATGCTGCTACAGGTGTGTTCAAGCATCAATTCCAATAAGAAAGAAATGTTAAATTCATATTTATAGTTATTATTATTACAAGCGTTTTATTAATAAAAAGAGGATTTTTCTTTACCTACTTCAATAGTAGAAGGAAGTGAAATACTTTCGAATGTGTCCATATGTTCCTCCTCTTTTTTGGCCTCATCCTGTACATGCTTTGGAGTAGAAAAAATAAAGGTTATAATTAATACATCATTTTCATTTAAATATTTTTAATTGTAATCCATACTACAATTTTTTATAACACATGAAATACCTCGAGTACTGAGTTGAACATCATTTTCAAGAGGCACTCCACCGTCACTAGAATCATTTGTTGTATCAACATTACTATCTTGCTTTTTACAATCAAGCACAATACTTTATGGCCAAAAATAATAACCAATAGATTGTACAAGTAATAATTTATAAATTCTCTTTGTTTCTTTTATATACATGAGTGTCACGTTGGGTGTCGGAAGACTGTGAAGTCACCAAGCTTGTCCTACATTCAAGCACAGATTGATAGTCGTGCTTGTAAGAAAGATTGAATTATTCCTCCATGGCAGGATCTTTGAATTGTGACCCTTGCAATTTTCCATGAGAACATGATTTTTTCTTATTTTTTGATATTAAATTAAAAATTTTCAGACTTTATAATTTGGATGCGAGTTATTTTTTTTATACTTACAATTTTTACAGTGAGTTTTGAGTAACCACCTGGGCCAAAATGATGTTTCCCATGTTTAATTATTCTCTCCTTTGTGGCTTCAGCTATATTTGGGAGCCTATATTATTGAAAATATTGAAAATATTGAAAAACTTAATTAGATGTTGTAATTATGATAAAGCATCATAATTACATTATTAAAAGTTCCTCATACCTTCCTAGTCCAGGTGGTGTCTTCCTTTCTTATCGAAGCCCCTTCTCCTTTGCATCTTCCATGAGGGATTTCCACACCCTCTCTGGAATCGCTGGAGGGCGCTCATATTTACGGTTCTTCTACAAATGAACCATATAATGGTCCCACAACTATTTTAAATGTAAGCCTACCTTCAAGGTAACTCCAATTTTGTTCAAGGTACCCTCATCAAATAAGCCAACCATCTTGTTCACAAGTTCATCCTTCAATTTGGAATTTTTTTATTTTCATTTCATGCAAATGGTGGGCCTAAAGAGTTCCAAGGTTAGGTCATACATGTGCCTATAGAATACATCATTTCTTGCAAAATGATATTATCATTCATTTAAAATAATCACAAACTATAGGTAAATTTCAATTAGATTATACTTAATATTTAAAACACTTCCTAAATACCTAGAAGTTTCTCTAAATTCATCGGGACATGGTAATCATCTACCAAAAATGTAATCGTCAGTGTTCTTGTGCTAGTAACGTGGGAATATCCAAGAAATCTCGCTTCAAAATGTGCATTGGGATGATCCTCTGTATCCACAACATCATTTACAGATCTTGGCATATGTTGTTCACGGGTGCAGATCTCGGTGTGTGTGGTTCAGCAGGTGTATGAACAGTCTCAGTAACTAGTGCATCACTCACAAGCAGAGCATCAATGTTTCTACCAACGCCGACCCCCATAGTCGCACCAATATGACGGTCAAACTCCCTTAAAAAATCCTATAAATTAAAGAGTTTTTAAATAAAGGGTGAGATAATTAAAATCATAGATAAATAAATGGGATAATTAAATGAATTTCTTCCCCAGAGTGATAAACTTGGTCCATCAGGGTTTTGGTTTGGCCTCTTATCTCTTTTTTCTGCGGCTAAATCAAAATTAAAGAACTGAGTTTCTTATTTAATTTCATTATAAGCTTCCTTATTGCTTGGATCGGATCGAGGGACAAAAAAATTGCTTCTTCACTAAGCACTTCCTTAGGAGCATCTATGAATTGTTTTTAGGTTGGTGCCTTATCCTTGTCACCCTATTGACAAAATAACTATAATTTGAAATTTTTTCCACCATCCTCAACTATAAACATTCAAATATTTGAATTTGATGAAACATTCTCGATTAATAAAAAATTATATTTTTTACAAAAGAGGGGAAGTTTATCCAGTTAGATATTTTCTTGTAAATATTATGATATCTCGAAAGTTCATTATGACACATTAAAAGAAAAATAAAGCAGTTCATCCATAATTAATCATCAGTATATTAATAATAAAACCACTATTTACATGTCTAAATTCATATATAAACTTCATGTCATATCATGGCCAATAAAAAAGGTTCTAAATTTATAAAAAAATCACTATCTTGGTGATCAGACGGTGTCATATTGTTATGCAAAATCAAATGAAAAGATGATATCGCATGCATAAGTAAACAAGATTTTCTCGCCCCCCTTTGAAATAATAGGTCACCTACGACTGAATGAATGAAAGGATAATGCGTTGGCGGCGAAGTACAGGGGTGATGGATTGGGTAATGAAAGTGGCAAGGTACACATATTAATGAAAGGATCATAAAGGATATTGGAGTGATGAAAACAAGGCGTGTAACGAGAATTATCGATTAGTGATAAGATGCCATGAGGTGATGTGATAAAGAAAAAGGACAGCATACACAGGAAATACTGTTTTACCACCGTTATTCCACTTAAAACTGTTGTGATTGATTTTAAAATATTAAATCATGCATAAAGGTTCAAGGTAAGTTAGGGACATAATCTCTCCGTAGAAAATATGAAACATAAGAAGAGGGCATTATAATAATTATTGATGTAGAAAATAAAACTTCAATACCATCAGTAGAGCTTCTGTTGCCTGCAGGCGTCCATAGCCTCGACAGAGTTGCTTTCTAACCCTTAGGAACCATGGTCCTCTATGTATAATTGGGGAAGTGCATTATGATGTCCATAGTAGAGACCAATGTGTTGGCATGGTAACCAGATGAATACATTGCCATTCACTGGGAAGTAGCTTAAGTGGCCAGGCCAGCTCGTGATGAGACCTCCTGTTCCGAGGACTTTGTTTCTTGATGCATCCACTGGATCATATCCTTGGTGTGGTGGCCATAGTGGGAATGCCACTTTGCTCCATCCTTATGATCATGGAAGGTTGGTTTGTGATGAGACCCCCTATCCTCCATCTATGGAAAAAATCATACAATTGTTAATGAATATATATATATATATATATATATATATATATATATATAATATATATATATATATATATATAATATATATATATATATATATATATATATATATATATATATATATATATATATAAACAATCCCCATTTTATATATAGAGGGTGGCTCAAAACTCCCTAAGAGTAGGGATGGCGGAAGAAGTTTGAACATATCAATATAAAAAATATATACCCATAATCTTATTGATAATAAACAGAGAGAATTATACGGGATAAGGGAGAACCAACATGGTACAGATAGTCAATAATTTTGATTTATAGTGGAAATGAGGACAGTGAAGTGATATAGTTAATTGTGTCCTTTCTTTTTCGATCATCACAAAGAAATCTTACTAAAGATGATAATATTCAAGATATTTTCTTGTTCCAGTAGACTCCGGATTGGTTGTCCTTAAATATGTATTGTACTTTTTTATGCCATAAAGAGGATTATAAAGAGTAAGTTGGGATGGCCTAGCAATGATCATGCAAGGGAGAGAAAAGGCGTTATCCAAAATACTCACAAGCTATTGTTCCCTAAAGGGAACAACAAAAGAAAACCCACAAAAAAATAATGTTCCCTATAGGGAACAACAAAGAAAAACATGAAAAAAGTGATGTTCCATATAAGGAACATCACTTGTTCCCTGTAGGGAACAACAAAGAAAAAATACAAGCAAAAGGTGTTGTTCCCTATAGGGAACAACAAAGAAAACACAAGAAAAAAGGTGTTGTTCCCTATAGGGAACAACAACTATTTCTGGACTGGTGCTGTCGAAGAGTTGCCCTCTTTAGCGAGAATTTGTATCATGGAATCTTCACGTATCTACTGGCAAAAGGATTCCTTTGTAAGTGGTTTGTGGTAGAGGCGTACTCGATGTCCATTCGCTTTAAAAGAGTAGCCGGACCCATCAATGGTGGCTAATGTAAGGGTGCCATTATTGTGCACCTCTTGTATCTCGTAGGGACCTAACCATCTAGTCTAGAGTTTGCCTGGGAAATCCCAGAACCTAGAATCGTACAAAAGTGCCTAGTCACCTTCATGGATTATCTTTTTCTTGATGAGGGAATCATGCCATTTTGCTCTTTGTCGCTGAATCAGTGCAGTATGTTGAAGAGTTGATAGCCAGATTTCATCCAATTCATTGATTTGATGTAGTCTATTAACCTGTGCTTCATTCAAATCCAACCCTACTTCTTGGGCTATCCTCAATATCTGAATTTCAAATTCTATGGGGAAGATAGGTTCTTTGCTAAACATTAGCTGATATGGAGAGTATCCTATGGTATTCCTCCAAGTCATGCGATATGCCCACAGGGCTTCTAGCAATCAGGTAGCCCAGTCACGTCTATGCGAGGTGACTGGCTTTGTTAGAATGCCCTCAATTACTTTGTTGGTACTTTCTACCTGGCCGTTTGCTTGTGGGTGGTATGGAGATGTGATTCTGTGAAAAATGTGATGATTTTTTAATGTGACAACAAACTTATGGCTTACAAATTGTGGCCCTCCATCCGTGATTATTTTTCTGGGCAAGCCATACCACATGAAAATTTGGAAAAGGAAGTGGATTACTATGTCCTCTGTTGACCTAGGTAATGCTTTTGCCTCCACCGATTTAGTCACATACTCCGTTGCAACCAGTACATATGTCTTTTGATTAGAGGATGGGTTTATTGGGCCAATGAAATATAACACCTAGTGTTTAAAAGGCTCGATGACTAACTGTGGATGCAGGGGCATCTCGTCAGACTGGCTAGGGTGGCCCATTCTTCGGTAGCTATCACATGCCTGGACAAATTTCTTGGCGTCCTTAAAAATGGTGGGCCAATAATAGCCCATTTGTAAGATTTTATGTCCAGTCCTGCAATCTGCAAAGTGTCCACGGAAGGTCCATCGTGGCAGGCTTTTAGGATATCGTAGATTTCATCTTCCCTGACACACCTATGGATATGCATATCGGCTCCTGTGTGCAAGGGGTATCCTCCGATCCAAGAGAACCGAGTGTTGCGTTGCACTATTATTTTTCTTTCTCTAGGCATCATGTGCTTTGGTAATTTTCCCACTGCTAGGTGATTCATGACATCTGCGTACCACAGTGTTTTCACAATTACAACAAATAGATGCTCATTGGGGAACTGGTCTTCTACTGCCACTGCGTCATCTGTTTTTGGCACACGTGAGAGGAAGTCTGCCACTAGATTTTCCTATTCTGGTCGATCCTTGATTGTTATATCAGATTCTTGCAAAAGGATTAACCATCGTGTCACTCTTCCATTCGTAATAGGTTTATTAGCTAAATATTTGATAGTAGAGTGATCGATATACAAAACCACAAGATATCATGTTATATAGTGTCTGAATTTGTTAATAGCATAGATTACAGCTAGAAACTCTTTCACGGTCATGGTGTAATTCAACTCAACAGGAGTTAAATTTTTGTTGATGCGGTATATCGCATAAGGTTTCTTATCTTCCTCTTGGCCAAGAACTGCTCTGATGGCCGTATCTGATACATCAGATGAAATCTGGAATGGTAAATCCCGGTTTAGGCCCCGTAATACTAGGGTTGTTGATACTAGCCATTTTAATTCTTCAAAGGCAATGTCACATTTGTCAGTCCATATAAAATCGATATTTCCTATCAAAGCATATAATGGTGCAGCAATTTGGGAGAATTTATTTATAAATCTTCGATAATATCCAGAAAAATCCTGAAAAACTACGTCCTCAGTTTGAGTGCAGGGGGTAGGTATTAAGAGGATTATTTGAATTTTTGTTGGATCTACCTGAATTCCAGCTGCTGAGATGAAATGACCCAGGATCAAGCCTTCGATCATCATCATGTGGCATTTCTCATGGCTTAAGCAGAGCCTAGTAGCAATGCATCCTTCCAGGACTTTCTCCAATGTCTGTAATGCCGGCTTGAAGTCATCTCCATAGGTTGTTAAATCGTCCATGTACACCTCGAGTCCCTCATTTATCAAGTCTGTAAAGACACTGAGTATGGATCCCTGGAATGTGGCAGGTGCATTGCACAATCCGAAAGGTAATACCTTGTAAGAAAACGTCCCCTAGGGGCAGGTGAAGGTTGTATTATCTTGGTATTCAAGGGAAATTTGGATTATTGTAGCCATTGAAGCCATCTAGAAAAGAGAAGAATTTTTTACCTGCCAATGTGTCTAGAACTTGGTCAATGAATGGGAGGGGAAAATGATCTTTTTGCGTTGCTTTATTAATCTCTCTTTAATTGACACATATATGCAACTTCCCATTCTTCTTAGGAAACAAAACTAATGGAGAAACCCATTTGCTATCAGATATAGGATAGTTGAAATTTACATCTAACAGTTTCTATAGTTCGTCTTTAACAACATCCTTTAGGTGAGGGTTTAATCTTCATTGAGGTTGTCGAATGAGTCTCGCATATTTCTTAGTATAGATGTGGTGCATACATAATTGGGGTTTAATCCCTTTCATTGTTGGGTTGTGTTATATTCTTTCCATGACTATTCGGGTGGTTTGAGGGGGGCGGGTAGCCCCCCTCTACGGGGTTCGGGGCAGCGCCCCGAGAAACTTTTTTTTTTGACCCTATATTAGGTTGGGCGAACCTACCTATGGTTTTCGGTCCATGGTTTTGGACGCGATGGTTTTTTGGTCCATGG
>APFE030684403.1:0-15053 GCA_000404065.3 Pinus taeda | reverse complement strand
ACGTAAGGTGGGCCCCCTTGCCTAGAAGGGTTTCCTTGCTAGTTTACGGGTTGACCTTGTTGCCCGTGAGGTTGTGCCTGGTTCCCGTAGGGTTACCCCGAAGGGTAGCCTTGTTGGGTACCTGGTTGACCTTGTTGGGCATTGGGTTGTCCCGAGTTTCCTGAAGGTTGCCCAAAATAAGTAAACGCCGGACCACTAGAGACCGAAGGTTGTCCTTGATGAGGTTGTCCTTGTGGGCCTCCTTGCTGACCAGGGTAGTTTTGACGTGTAAACTATTGCCCATAATTAGGCTGCACGTAAGGTTGCTGACCTTGGTAAGGTGGTCCTTGCTGTCCTTGTCCCGGATAGTATACACCACCACCATATGCGGTGGTGCCCCAATCCACGTTCAACGGAACGGAAATCTCATCAAAAGGAGTTTGAGGCAGAGAGGTGTACAAACGATGATTCTGGGCATCATAGTACAGACCTTGACTATCTAGGTTTTGGACATTACGCAAGTATTCATAAAATGCTTCCTTTTCTGTCATATGCTCAAAAGCAGGAGGAGCATCACTTGCAGGGTGCACAACTCTAGAAGAAGGAGACGGTTCACCACTCTGCGTTGGACCTCGAGACGGGCCCGCGGTAGAAGTGACAGCGGATGAAGCTGTGACCACACTTACAACTGGAGTTGACACTGCGACACAAACGGTCGGGTTGGTGGGGACTGCCGTAACAGCAGAATGAGGGGCTTGGGAAATAAATGATCTTGTGGTAGGGACAACGTTGTGACCCTCAGAAAAGAACCGGTGAGCATCCCGCAATGACCTGTAATGCCTTGGCACTGTTTTCCCAGAAGATGTGACGGTGTAAGGCATGGAGGTAACAGGGGATATAACGGGGGATGTTGCTGGAATGGGAGTATCTATATCCGACATAACGGCCGAGCCACTAGACACTGGAGAAGCATCGCCCATATCGGATGAAGCCATCGAAAATGGAGCACCGACAGGAGTGGCAGGATGAGACCCGTCAGAGGGTTCCCAAACAGGGTTGTAAAAGAATTCGTAAAGATCGTCTCCTGGAGCTCGAGAATTCAACGGTTGTATGCTCGGAACGATGGGAAGAGCGCCACAAACCGGAGTTTTGCGGGCAACAGAAGATGGGGACCCTGCTTCACTCGGGATCGAGGACGGAGTAGATGGATTCGCCAGGATGTCCCAACAAAGACCCTAAAGAAGCTAACGATAAAACCTACTCAAACTAAACGCATATAAGATCTAACCGGGAAATATTATCGTGGCCAAATGAATTTTAAGACGCAGGAACAAAACTTGACCTTTTCATGTTTCGAGAGTCGAGAAAAGGATGAAAAGATGACTCTATCTACTTCGAATGTTTAATGAGCACAAAGTGACAAGACGCTCACTTACACTTTTTCTTTTAGAGAGTCTGAAAAGGATCAAAAGCGACTACTCTGGAAGTTCTAGGCAAAAGGTTTACCGAGCAACCCGTAAAACTGCTTATACACCTTGGCAATCATATGAGAACCAAGGACTTCCCGTACTGCAGTCAATCTTCTCGAATGCTGTGTTCGGTGCGTTATGGTTTACAAGGCGGCAGACTCGGCTTCCTATGGATAAAGGATGCAAGCCTAATGGAGTCTCCCCATATATACGCGACGGTACGTGGGAGCCCAATCCGTACTAGCATTTATCATTTCACCGTGGAGGAATCACCCAACCACTCAACGTTAAGCTACTAGGTTTAAAGACGCTGGAACACGTCTCTAGCCTAGACCTCTAGATGTTCTCGTTAAGTTCCAATGCGTTTTTAGATAAATTTGGTTTATTTTACAGTTGATCTTAAATTAGGTTTGAGTTTCAGGTCCTACCGTATGATCTCTCAAAAACACCTAAATGCAACTATATGCCAAAGATCATCATTTTGTTCGATGAATTCTAGCTATAAAAAAGTTAAGGATCTTTCAAACAAACAAAACGAATTCAAGCAATCACGCAACTTAATGCAACTAACAGCAAGGAAATAACTTTTCTTTTGAAAGCACAAAATAACGAAATGCTCTTTTCCTTTCAACTATTAATGCAAAAGACACTAGTTTGCTCTACTTTTTCAATGACATAAAAGTTCTCTTAAAATGAATTAGAGAGATAGCAACACTAAGTGAAAAGCTAAATCACTCAATGCACACACAAGACAATTCCCAAATCACTAAAACCAATTTCCCAAATCAAAGGAAAACAAAGGCTTATGAGCTATGTAATCTAAGCTCAACAAGACAGCGAGGAATTCAAAGGAGGAAAGCAAACCGCTTGGAACACAATCAATCACTTTCAACAATCACCAAACAAACGTGAAAACAAAAACGAAGTCGGCTAGTCAACCAAGAACACAAGATCCCGAACGGGAGGCTAGACACACACGACCACTAGATGCCCTAGGGTTTGAGTGTGAAATCAATGGAGAAAAGCGAACACTCGAAGGAAGAGAGTCCACAACCAGACAAACAACGGTCTGACACACTTCAACAATCGTAAAAAGTCAAGACAAAACATAAACCAAGCGACGAGAGCAAAAAAGGAAGGCTTTGCGAAAATTGAAAACAAGCAACAAACGAATTCTAGTGGAACGAGGCTTCGCAAGCAAGCGAGTCACAGCTTAAACAAAACTATCAAGCCAAAAGCCAAGTGGAAAAAGCAGGGGACAGCTAAACCAAAAGGCTCAGTAGGTCAATTTGGACAAAAAAGAGTTTTACAGGATCAGCGCGGGTGACCCCTTAGCAACAAAGCGATGACAGAAAAAGGTCTGTAGCAACTTTGCGCTGTCAGCGCGGAAGGACATGGATAAAGGGCGCTAGCCCGAAAACTAGGTCAGCGCGACTGTTAAATGTATACACGCGATGACATAGACAACAAAGAAGACACTATGCGATGTCAGCACATCTGTTTCAAAATAAAACGCGCTGAGGCTGAAAAACAAATAAAATCGAACCAAAAACCCCCAAACCAAGGCAATAGGCTTTCAAGGCAACTAAAGGAGTCCCCAGGATGAACCAGGAAACAAATCAATCAACAAACCAATCCCAAAACTTTGACAAAGAGGCAAGAATCAAAATCAAAACAAAGGTGACATACAAAGAGACAAGCAAGCCCTCCCCAGCGGAGTCGCCAAATTGTTGGAGAGGTAAATCCCCTCTACGGATAGAGGCGATCCCTACTAGCCCACAGGGGTCTAGCAACAATCAAACAATGCTATACTACAGGTTCCTAGTTGTAGTTAACAAGTGGGTAAGAGAAACCTACTTGGATTCCAACGCTATGTTTGTCGAAGAGATGATCCTCTCGCTCTTTCGCTCCAGCCGATCACAATTCTCCGCTATCCCCGCGGATGAACACCTGCACAAGCAAAGAGAGGGCAAACACAAGCGTAAAATCTACTAACAACAACTATGTATCAGTCAGGAAGGATACAATTTACATCAATCATTCATTGGACAAATGAAAATGGAACCATAAGAGTAGTCATCTATCTTTATTAACAGAAAATAGAGTAAGGTACAACTGAAGTCCTGACGCTGAGTCCTTCTCTAGAGGGTCCAGCCAGCATATCTTCCAAGCATTCACCTTTGAAGCAAATCTCCCAAGTCAAGAGGTCTCTCTCTCACATACAAGGCAACAAGCTCATGACCTTCCTCAAGCTCAAAGCAATCCTCACACAACACACCAAATGCCTACAAAGAGTAGCACTAATGCACTAAGAGAATTCCTCAATCAAAGTCTATATGTTCCAAACTAGCTATCAAAAACTAGCTGCTCATGGCAATGGAGGAGGTTTATAAAGGAGAAGGAGTCTCCTTGAATAGGTAAAGGATGAGCTTTCCCCCAAGATAAGTGGATGGTCAGTTGAACAGACATGCCAGAGGAAGGATGGCGACCTCAACAATGCTAACAACCAAGTCTGGAGGGATTTGGAAGGTTGGTTGTTAGAACAAATTCGCCCAAATAGGATCAGCGCGGGTGAGACACTGAGCTGGCGCGCTGACATCGCAGATCAGCTATAGAGGAGGTTTGGTCAGCGCTCAACAGGGCAAACGAAGGGTGCGTTGTCCGTAAAATGGGACCAGTGCGGAAAACACGTGTGCTTCCGCGTTGGCAGCGCATCAGTAACACTAACCTCCGCCTGTCAGTGCAGTTATTTAATTAACAGACACGATGATTCATTTAACTTAGGCAAAGAGGGTTTTTTAGCCATTTTGAGGAGCATGAGCATAGGTGAATATGGTTTCACAACACAGTAGGGAGACTGGCATGATGGCGGTGACATTTTACTGTGTAACACCCCTCAAACCCCCTATTAACTATGTGGAAAGAATATAACACAAGCCAACACACATCCCATGGGGTTTCACTAGGGATCATCGCAATCTCTTTGAATCCTATAATCGACTGTGTTTTTGACTTCGGCTCGCTAAACTCCTTCTTCATTTCGGTCTGGATTTCTGTTGTCCCTACCATTGGGTGATTGCTTGAGTACATTATGTACCATGTTAATGCTTAGTCTTGTAGCTCGCTGACTAAGGTAGCCTTCATGATATTATCATCTGTAATTTGCTACGTGTTCCATATTGATGTTAGTGCAATCAAGAATTGTTCCGGGTCTTCGCTTCTTACTCCTTTGAATACCGGTAACTAGATCATGGTCACCATCATTACCCTTGAACTACTATTGTTCCTGGTCCCTTCGATCCTTTAATTTTATTCTCTCTCAAGTCCTCGCATTTCACACCAGACACCCCTTAGGTAGATCCTGGTCCCAGTAATGGAACCATTTGTTGGCTTATATGGGCTTGACCCAGGTTCAAAAGGATTATTTAGCAAAGCAAATCCTATAGCTACCTACCCTTTCTGTAATAGTTCGCGGAGTGCGAACTGAGGTGTCACCCGAGGTAGCAGGGGAGGGTGTTGGAACCAGGTTTCTGCACCCTTGGGATATTTGGATGTGGTTTGGAGGTATCGTGTGCTACTCTGCAGCCTCGCGTTGCTCTATATTCACACATATCCAGACCCATAATGATTTTAACTTTCTAATATCGCGTTGTTTACAGATCTACTCTATTTGATGAAGTATTGTGACTTATATCTACTTAGAAGGGTCTTTAAGAAAACATTTAATAGTTTTAACCAGTTCACACAAATAGAATAAACTTAGATTCACATATATTTATAATATAAGAAAATGTGCCTAGATTAAACAATCCATTCATACAGTCAGATTCACGATAACACAGATTGTAACACAAAACTTGTAGAAGAAACTTATCTTTATTTCCACTTATCACCAATACATTCAGATCTGCCCTGTGCACTCAGCTACAAGGATCCACACACATAGTTGTGGACTCTTCCAGGGCTCTACGCACATAGCTGCAGAACCTCTATCACTACCCAAATACCCAACTCGGACTTATGGACACTTTCAGACTCCTTTTCTCAAAAACCTATTACATTTCAGATCCAACACATACCCAAAAAGAACTACCTTTCCCTTAGAGAGCCGCGCTCTATTGATACCTTCCTATGGTCTACAAACAAACTTACTTCCTATTCTTTTATATTATTTCTTGGGCGGATAATCGTTTGACTCGACCTTTTACTTTTCACGCTCCGCATATTTTGAAGGTTTATAATATTTTTATCCTACTTTCTAGGCTATCAGACCAAAACTGTTATGCAGGACCTCCACTATCTGACATCATGGAATAATAATGATAAGGATGAAGAGTTGAGTCATATCTGAAGTGTAAAGTCTAGTTTTGGGTCCTAGAGTAGGGGAAGGCTCTGCAACTGAGTGCGTAGAGACCTAGTAAGCTGCAGCTGAGTGCGCGGACCCCTGCGGCTGAGTGCACAGGGCGAGTCGAGTCTGTAATAGTTGGAAGCATTAATAAAGAGAAATTCCATATCATTTAGTGTATTTATTTCCTATTTATGCATTAAATATATTGGGTATAATTGCATTTCTATTGATTATGTGATGCGCGAATATATATGATTATATTGATTAAGTGAATGTGAGATAGAATATCTATTTAAGCAAAGTTAACTAAGATATTTAATAAGATAAGTAAGATACGTGATGTAATTTGGGGAAATAGAATAGGATGCTACCATAGTAGTGTGAGAGCATCTTAGCCCCTGGTTAGGGCTATGCGAAAGGCGATTATAACAAATCAAAAAGGTATTAAAGGTTAGGACAGTGCGCGAAGTGACTTACATGAACGTAGACACTGTTGGATTAAATCAACACCTTCGACATCTCAAGGGTGTGGAAACTTGGTTCTGACGTCCACCCATATTGCATCGGGTGAATCTTTAGTCCACGCTCCACGGGATGATGCCGAAAGGGCCAATAGTGTAGGGATTTGTTTAGCTACTTAGCTTCGAACCTAGGTCATGCCCCCTCAAGTCAACAAATGGTTCCATTGCCGACGCCAGAATCTGCATAGAGATGTCTAATGTTGTATCATTAGAATCCAACTAAGAGGGAAATTGAAGGCTGGTTGGATAGAAGAAATCACAAGTTCACAGCACTGGAGAACAAGAATCTACGATTGACAAAAGAAGAGTGGTTAGACTACTACCTGTACACGGATATCCACAAAATATTCTTCGCGTCCTTCCCTACTGAGCTATATGAGTGGATTGCAAAGCTAGTAGATAGCCGACAAAGGTGGAAACTTGATGGTCCTATTGTGTGGACCCCGGAGCTAGTGCAAAGGTTGGAAGCATTGGAGGATAAGATCACACGCATCGTTGATCATTGGCTCAATCGTATCATAAGAGGATTCATTACTGAGTTCACGGCTGACACCTTAGTTAGCTACATCGAGGCAGAGTGATGGTTTCTTAAAGGACCATGAGGTAAGTACGTCAAGTCCTTGAATACTTGGATTAAAATGCTATTGTGCAAAAAGAGGGTTATGAAGTTACCTTGATGTTCAAGGCTACACGAAGTGGAAAATATTACAAGAACGAAGGATGTAAGGGACCCAAAACTAGCCGCTTGATTTCATCTCACCATGAAGTGCGATCCATTTGATAAGGCAAATAATTCCGCGAATACCACCTCCACCCGCACTGCCACCAGCTTCACCACCATCACCTCCATCTTCACCTGTACCACCTCCACCACCACTGCAATTCAATATGGCAAGCATAGTGAAGTTTCTTGTGTTCAAGGGGTTGGGAAATGAGGATCCATGCCAATTCTGGTTCGTGGTAATGGTTGTATGGGAAGTGCAAGGAGTTACAGATAACAATATAAAGAAAGCGACACTTTTTAGTGCTCTGCAGGACCGCGTGTTGACCTGGTATATTAAGCACTCCAATGATAATCCAAATTCAGGAACTGCGGATATCCAAGTAGTGCTAAATAGGGAATTTAGCAGGTCGAGGTCTAAAACATAGTTGATCATTGGATTCAAAGAGATCACAGTGCTACCAGGCGAGACTCCTTGGGAGCTAGATCAGAGGCTAAAATGTACGATTCGCGATGCTAATATGAATTTGATAGATGGACAATATTGTGAGTGGTTTGTAGCTTCACTAATGCCACATCTAAGGAGTGTGCTATCATAGGAGAAATTAATGACTCATGCGGAGGCCTTAGAGATTGCGATGAGGCTGCATGAGACCCCCATGCAACATCCTAACTTGGGAGTTCAACAAATCTAGGCGCAGCTGAAGAATTTATTCCTTGAGTTGTAGAGTCTAAAATAGGATAGGACAGCTCGACAAGAAGTGCACGAAGAGGTGTGGTGCATAAAATGCAAGGGTCAAGGTCATGATAACGACTGCTGCCCAGTTTTCACAAATTACCTCATAAGAGGAGAACCAATATCGTTAAGGTAAAAATCATAAGCATGACCTAGTGTGGTACCTACTTTTTGTTGTGCGATTTATCAAATAGCTAGAAAACATGCCATGGACAATTGTCACTTGTTATAGAAGTATACACAAAATTCGTAACAGTTGTTCTGCAAATTTTGTAGCTTAGTGGGACATGATGAGCATACTTGTAGAAGCTATGAGTTAATGATGGACACAACTCCTACCTACATATTTTAGGCCAAAACATGACCCTTGATCAAAATGTGGGAATGGCACAAAAAGGATTTCACGGGCGTGGATGAGGCCGAGGTGGAGGAGGACCCGAAAGAGGTCACGAACAATTGATATGCTACAATTTCAGAGGGCTAGGACATTATGTCTACAATTGCAAAAATCCAACACACCTGTCATGTTTGTATTGCAACTTGTTTGATCATGAGACAGAAGATTATCCTACATTGATAGCTAGGATACATGACAAAGGAGCGCTACTGGCTACTATGAATCAGAACCTGTAGATGATGATGTTTGAGCCACGTGAGGAAGATCTGAATGTAAAAATTGTGCTCCGAAGTGGAATCATGATGGGAGATGACAAAGGAAAACAACCAGAAGATATTTCTTTGGTTCACAAAGCTCCAATGAAGGAAGCAAAGTTTGAATTGGAGTGCACTCAGGAAACCTTCATGGAAGCCAAGAAGAGCTTTGCTGATGCCTCCATTTCAGGAAGAAAAGATAAACCGTAGCCAGAGATGGACCCATCTATGCTCACAACATTCCTGGAAACATGTATGAAGCCATTGCATGACAGTAAGGTGGTGAAAGGGTTATAGGAACTCATTAACAGATGAGCTGGGACTGCACCAAGAGAACCGCGTGTAATCACTAAGATTGGAAAATTTAAGACAAGGATGGGGAGAGAAACAAGACTAACCACAAAAATTGGAGAATATGAGATGGATACGGACCATGAGATTGTATAAATAGAGTGAGGCCCTAAGTAATCAATAGATCATGGAATAATAATGATAAGGATGAAGAGTTGAGTCATATCTGAAGTGTAAAGTCTAGTTTTGGGTCATTGAGTAGGAGAAGGCTCTACAACTAAGTGCATAGAGGCCTAGTAGTCTGTAGCTGAGTGCACGAACCCCAGCGGCTGAATATGTAGGGAAAGTTGAGTCTGTAATAGTTGGAAGCATTATGGGTATTTATTTCCTATTTATGCATTGAATATATTGGGCATAAATTGCACTTCTATTGTTTATATGATGCACGAATATATATGATTGTATTGATTAAGTGAATGCGAGATAGAATATATGTTTACATGAAATTAACCAAGATATTTAAGAATATAAGTAAGGTATGCAGTGTAATTTGGGGAAATAGCGTAGGATGCTGCCATAGTAGCACGAAAGCATCTCAGCCCCTGGTTAGGGTTGCGCAAAAGGCGATTATAAAATATCGCAAAGGTATTGAAGGTTAGGATAATGCATGAAGTAACTTGCATGAAGGTAGGCACAGTGGGACTAAATCCACACTGCAGACATCTCAAGGGTGTAGAAACTTGGTTCGAGCATCCTCACATATTGCTTTAGGTGAGACTTCAGTCCGCACTTTGTGGGTTGATACTGAAAGGGCCAGTAGTGTAGGGATTTGTTTGGCTAATTAACTTCGAACCTTGATCAGGACGCCTCAAGCCAACAACAGATATTCCATGTCAACTGTTGCATCTTTGGTGTTCCACAAGATGTGGTTCCTCCATGAAGGGAAGATCATTACCATTGATCAATTGACTTACTACGAGCTGGCATCCATGACATACCCGAAGCCCATCATCTCGTTGATGTCTGACAAACAGTCTTCAACTCCTTGCACCAATGTTTCACTCGGAGTCTATAAGGATTCCTCAGTGTTAGGTGCCTTCCCTCGTCATCCCCTTCCCATTTTTTAAACTACTTCCATCATTGTTTGCATGTTACAAGCGTCACGAGCTACCCTTAAGTAGTCTCATACACTTGATGAACAACTAGATCCTCAACATCCTATTGTTTCTCTTCCAACTGAACCCTCTGGACCAACTCCCCCGAGAACTCCTCCATTTATGCGTGCCCATCCTATGTTCCCTCCAAGAACTGTTCCTCCAGGTCTCAACCATCCAGGAGCTATTCCGCCACAACATTATCCTATCGGCTAGATACGTTTCTTATTCCCTCCTTCGGGAATTTTTTTTGTACCTATCATGGCTTCACTAGTCATTCCTAACATGAGTCTTATGATCCTAGTATGGTGCATCGATCCCCCTACAAACATTCTACCTGGTCAGCCAAGATCCTATCATGCTTTGACCCTAGTTTAACCAATCCCCGTGGCCCGTGCCGCTGATTCAGTACCAACACAACCTCAACAGGAACCAACTCCTGTTGTGAAAGCATCTGGCCAGGGGCCAAAACTAAAAAGAAATATTTGAAGGACAAGGCTCCCCAAGCTCCTCGAGCCCCTAAGGCCCCAAAGTCGTGTGCTTTATGTGAAGTTGTTGGGCATGCCACCAATAATTGTCCTGAACTTCCCCAACTTAAACCTTTGGTTCCTGAAGCGTTCCCTGAGTCAAATATTTTGGAATTCCATGTTGACATATAGGTCCCACCTAAGAAACTGAAAACACTTTGCACAAACCACCCTTGTGCCCTTTGTGATCTTCAAGGTCACTATTCCCATTGTTGCCCTTGTCTCGAGGAGTTTCACGATTGCCTTATTCATGAACACGAGGCCACTCGTAGTAGAGTGTCTGCTCGTCTACCTATGGATTATGGTACCACCAGTCAACTAGAAAAAGGAAACTTAGGCCCATCTATTTATATCCCCTCCCCTGATGTTGAGATGATAGACACCGTAGGCCCCATTCTTTACCTGTCATCATACTTGATTTCTTTGCCACAAAACCTTCCTGCGGTTACCACACACATTTCTCTCAAACCTTTTTTGACAAAATCTGAGGTCTCAACACCAGTAGACCCTCCATCTACCATTCCTTCATATACCATTCCAGACGATGCGTATGTGAACCTTATTACTAAGGTTGACGCACCAAGTAATCTTACTGCAACATGTAGTCAGCTTTCCTCCCATCTGCCCATCCCCAAGCCTCATGGGGACACCATGGAAGCTATGTCTACCCCTGGTTACCCCTACCCTTAAGTAAGGGGGCATTTAATTAGAGGATTTTGAAGGCGATTTCCTTGTTAATTGTCCCAATGCGCTCAACCTCAAGAAATGTTGCTCACAACATATCCCTTTGATTTGTGTGTCTTTACTTCTGACATAAAGTTAGGTAGATTCCATCATCTCATTTGTTGTCTATTTCACCCTTTCAACTGGATCCATCATCCACACTATATATCAGCCATGTCAATGGTGTGAGTCACTTCTCTTAGAATCTAGCCTGGGCCATTTTTACCCCCTTGCATACGTTAGTCTTTTCAAATGGCATGTGTATTGGATCTGCCACCAATAATCAGGCCGAATATGATGTGGTGATATGTTTGTTAGTTGATGCCCTTGCTCATCACATCATCTTCATGCTTGTTTAGATTCCTTGCTACTTGTCATGCAATTGAATGGTGTGTATCATGTACATAACCAAGTCTTATTTAGAAAATATCTATGAGTGAAGCTAGTGGTACGTGAATTTGAAACCATTACTTTCATTCATGTGCCTAAAGCCAAAAATCACTTTGTAGATACAACTGAAAACAACATTCTAAATTGACATTTCTCTCATGTATACCATAGAAGAGAACCATAAATAAAACAAATAGAGAACAATCATCATCATACAAAATGCATAATCATATTTTGTATTATATAAGCGTTTGGAGCCTATAGCTCTAAATACATCAAGTATGCCCATAGCATATCGGGGGGCACATAGGATCCTACATCTCCTTTTGAGGATCTCATGCCAAGTTGGGCTTAGCTGCTTGAATCCCTCTTTCGAGCAGTCAAAACAAAATGGTGCTCCACAAAATCCTCTTGCTAGAAGGGCATCATTCCCACCTCTGCATACCAGATCAACATCCCATGCTTGGGGGCATGATGGTTTCCCCCGACCATATTCTCAATTAATTCTCGACCTAGATCCCACTAGATCTAGGTATGGTTGACTACCCTCCCATTCCTTGAATAGTTTTTCCTACCGGCCTGTCCAATGAGTCATATGCACATCACATATCGTAGATATTTGATACCATATCTTCAATATTATACTCTATGTCCACAAGGTCCCCATGTTTGACTTACTGGTTGGGGATGATTCTAGAGCTCCTCTAGTAGTTCATTGTCGTCTTCCTCTTCGTTTAATTATTCATTAGGAACCATCGTTACAAGAATAATTAATGCCATCATTAGACAACTAAGGCCACTTTCCTTAAAGTTGTAGATCTCGATTCCGATGGTCGATTTTTCCGCTACAATCTCCACAAGATTTAGGGAATTCTCCTCCTCTCAAATTGGAGGGAAAACATACTTTTAGAGAAACACCTACAATTTTTTCCTATTGCCCATTATCACTAGACCGTATCTTAGTTTGATGAACCATCAACACTATTGGAAATCTCTCACCGAGCCCTAAGGGTCTTCCTCAATTTTTGATAATTTGACACTGCACCCATAAACCATTTTTCCACAAAGGTCACTTCGTCATCTCTCAAAATCGAATTTCTTCAAAAAGCAATACTTGTACTTTGATGTCCACCTCCTCTTAATACTTTTCGTACCATATTTCAAATTTTGTCATGATTAACCATCATTTACTCATGTTTTCATGGTCCCAACTAGGCCTAGTCTGTGTGTCAACATTATTGGGTCACCCTTGTTTAGAGCATCTGTGGTTAGTCACGCTTGCATCCTTGGAGTCTATTTCATGTCCCATCATCTCATGCCAATGTATTCCATCCCTATTTTCATATCGTTCATCCTGTGTTGACAATTTTGGCCTCCATTTATACTGTTCCCATCCCCTTTGGAGTTGAGCCAGTTGCTGCCAAGTCAACCATGCACTTTATGCTCTAATAAGGGTGGTTGTTTGTTTGTCCCTCGGTTCCACTTCCCCATGATCCCTAGCATCAGCCCATCAGTCACATTACTATTTTCCCTAATGCTTTAGTTGAGTATCCTCATTGCCTCATCTATTGCGGGCCCTATTTTGTCAAAATCAACTTATTCATTGTAGAAGAATGACCTAGAGAGCAATGTATCTCAGTTCTAGCTTCCATTCTTGTTTGGCACCTAAGATCGAGCAGAGGGTCCAATTATTTCCCTTTGACTTGATCATTTCATGTTCATGATCCATACACTTGATGGTCCAGTGATGCAACAGACTATACCAGTGCTTGCTAGGTGTGTGTGAGATGTTGCAGACCTCATGAGGTGGTGGCCCTTTAGGTGGCCCCCCACATGCCCAAATGCATAACTACTATGCTATAACCTCAGATGTTTTTCCACAGAATTGATGGGCTCAGTTCCTACCGATTGTAGTGTCCATAGCATGCAGGTCTCCTTCAGATGATTCATTCTGTTTTGTAGAGCACTTCCTTGTTCAGTAGGGTTTCTCTAGTTGTTCTACCCTCCCTCCCACCCATTTCTTGACAGAAGAGGCTTTGTATCTCATGTCCTCAGATATTATTGAATTCATCCCTAGCTCATGTTTTTAGTAGGTGCATTATGTATATGGCTCACATTGTATTATTTTCTAGCTCAGTTATGCTCTCATGTCATGTACCATTCAACATGTACTTCATTGCTCAGTTTTATGTTTATGGGCGAACCATTATTTTTGTACTAAATTATCTCGGTGGGTATGGGTATGCCTCCTCCACCTCATTAAGGTCTGGTACCACAAACATAAAAGGAGACGTGCATTAGTATCACCCCCTCTATCACTATCCTCTCTCAGCTTCAGCTTCATTGATCTCTCTCTCTCTCTCTCTCTCTCCTTGACTACCCTATGTTTTCTAAGTGATTGTGTCTTTAAAATGTACTTTGGTTGTATGTTTTGCTCCTAACACTAGTACATTGAGGGCAATCTGTTATCACCAAAAAAATTATTATCTAGCCTTATTTACTAGATGGATCGAAGTAGACCATTTAAAGCCAATTTTACCATAGTAAAATTGCTTACAATGTGAGAAATTACATAATAAACCACCTTTATTAAGTAATTTATATTTAAACCTATGAAGAATAATGACATAAATCATTATTTACTTGATTTTCTTCTAGGAATAATCAATTTAACCATTGTTTTATTATTATTCCTTGTCAAATTTGACCTAATCATGAGAAATAAACAAATAAATCATTATTTTTCTTATTTTTCTCTAATAATAATTAATTAATCACTAATTAATTATTATTCTTTGTTAAATATGACTAAATCCCTTAGGAATAATTAAATAAATTATTATTTGTTTATTATTCCTTTCGTAATTCATTTAGATAATAAATAAATCATTTATTTATTCATTATTTCTAAATAAAAGTTTAAATACTTTTTGAATCTAAAGAATTATGTCGATACGAGTGTAAGGAAAATCAAATGAAGAAAGAAAAGCATGTTAAGAGACATGTTTTCATCAATAGGAAACTAATATGGAAGGAAGAAAACACCACAAATCTCACCGAACAAGTATTCTTGAAAAATAATTGCAATGGTGTAGGGTTTAACCCCGTACATAAATTACCTGCATACGAATTCTAAAACACAGAAAATAAACAATGCAAGAGCATAACACTTAAAACACATATACACAGAGATTTCCACTGGATCCCAAAACTGGGACTACTAGCTTGATATTTCGTTATGTTCATTTCAATGTTACAATACATATTTATACATGCTAAAGTATCTAATACCATGGACCAAAAACTATCACATCCAAAACCATAGGCAGGTCTGCCTAACCTGTCCCCCTCAAACCCCGAGGACAGGGGGGGCTGCTGCCCCCTTGTGGACTCCCCGTTGTGCAATCAACCCAATGAAAGGGGGGCTCCACCCCCCCTCTAACCCCCCTGTTACGCAGTAATTTGTCACCGTCGGTCACCGTCCTTGTCGCACCCCCACTGTCACACATTGGAGGACACATTTACGGACCTGTGACCAGTGAC
>APFE030684393.1:230468-249371 GCA_000404065.3 Pinus taeda | reverse complement strand
CTTTTGTGCATTAACACATCCATTTAAAGCCAGTACAATTTCTACTGCATTTATGGAAATAATTCAAAAACTACATGGAAACCCAAAGATTATTGTAAGTAATAGAGATCCAATTTTCAATGGAAATTTTTGGACATAATTATTTTCTTGTCTCGGTACTCAGTTAGCTCATAGCTCATCTTATCATCCTCAATCTGATGGAAAAACTGAGATAGTAAACAAATGTTTGGAAGGATATCTTCGTTGCTTTGTATCTGATAAACAGACACAATGGGTCAAATGGTTGCCTCTGGCTGAATGGTGGTATAACACTTCCTTCCATACAGCAACAAAAATAACCCATTTATGGCACTTTATGGGTATCAACCACCATCCATCACATCATATTTAAGAGAAAATTCTAAGGTTCAGGCAGTGAAACATCACATCGAACATCAACAACAAGTCCTCTCTTAAAGGATAACCTCATGTTGGCACAGAATAGAATGAAACAACAGGAAGATCAACATCGCAGCGAAAGAAGTTTTTATGTAGGAGATTGGGTATTCCTACAACTACAACCATATAAGCAAATGTCCCTCAAGCAAGCTAAGAAGGATAATAAATTATCACCAAAGTAATATGGTTCGTACAAGGTGTTGCAAAAGATTGGTACTATGGCATACAAATTAGAGCTTCCTGCAGCTTATCGATTGCACCTAGTTTTCCATGTTTCATGTTTAAAGAAGGTTATAGGCGATAAGCTCCCAGTTCAAACGATATTGCCAGAACTTGACGAGGAAGGAAAAATTATATTGGAACCAGAAGCAGTCACAGAAACAAGAACTCGACAGCTATGAAATTGATCAATTTCAGAGTATCTTATCAAGTGGAAGAACTGATCTGCTGAAGATTCCATATGGGAGGATGAGAATTTTATACAGAAGCATCGAGAACTACTCAAGTGTTGAAGGACAACACTTTTTTTGAAGGAGAGGGCATGTTGGGTCCTATAATACTAGTGATTACCCCATTACTATTGTAGTTATACCCCTTATTAATATTGTTGTGCCCCTATTGCCCCCATATTGTTATTACTGTGCCCCATAGAATCCCTCTATTTTTTGTGGCTTTATATTATTATTGTTAGATCGGCTGGGTTATATTGTGACTCCTTAGACTCCTATATATAGAAAGGAGGTTGTGTCATTTGAATCATCGAATAATTGTTCATTTATGTAATGCAAATGAGGTTGCCCCCTCGAAAAGGCTGAATTCTAAGGTGTTAATCTATCTTTTTTATCTTTTCTTGAGCTGGCTTCATAACAAAAACATAATGGAATTTCACTATTGGAGGCAGTGCAAGTTGATAGGCTACTAGCCCAATCCTCACAATGATACCGAAGGGTCCACAAAACTGTGGTGCCAGTTTGGCACATGTTCCAATCCACAAGGATCTCTTCTTTGGTTTGATGCGCAAGTACACATGTTCCCCAACTTGTAACTCCTTGAACAACCTATTCCTATCTGCATAACTCTTCTACCTATTCTATGTTGCCTTTATATTCTTCTTGATCACCTGCATTTCCTATTCTATATTTACCAATATATCTGGTCCAGTCAATACCCTACTAACCAAATCACTCCAGTTGATGAGAGTGTTACAACTCCACCCATACAATGCCTCAAAATGACTCATCCTCAATGACTCCTAATAACCATTATTGTATGCAAACTCTACCAAAGGAATATACTCTTCCCATTTCCTTTGTTGATGCATCACATACATCCTCAACATGTGCTCTAATATCCTGTCAACCCTCTATGTTTATCTATCTGTCTGCAGATGATAAGCTGTGCTGAAGGCCAACTCTGTGCCTAAACCTGCAAATAACTCCTTCCAAAAATTGGAAGTGAACTCTGCATCCCAGTCTGACACAATCTTCTTTGGAACACCATGCAACCTGACCACATCTCTAATGAATAATTGTGCCACATCACTAGCTAAGAACGTAGACTTCACCAGAATGAAGTGTGCAACCTTTGTTAACCTGTCCATAATGACCATACTGGAATCATGTTGTTTCACAATCTTCGGCAACCCTGTGATGAAATCCATGGAAATATCCTCTAATTTCCATTACGGAATTACAATCGGCTGTAGCAGTCCACCTGAATGTTTACACTCTGCTTTTAGTCACAAACAGTCGAAACATTTAGCCATGAACTCCACTACATCCCTCTTCAAATTCAACCATTAATAAAATTTCTTCACTATTGTCAGTGTCTTTTTATACCTTGGGTGACCCGAATACGGTTTCTCATGAAACTCCCTCAAGATCACCTTCTTGAGCTCGTTGCTATCTGGTACATATATCTTGTCTGGAAACCTGACCTATCCATCTGTTGTAAGACATTAATCCATACCCTGTGCACTTGCACCTATACTTGTACATGTACCTATATCTGCACTGTACCTATACTTGCACCTGTACCTATGCCCGTACTATCACATGTACATGTACCAACATCCTGCTGCAACTCATGCACAATATCCATATACCTGATATCCTTCTGTCTTACTTGCAAGATCCTATCATGTAAGTATGTCCCATAGGAGCTCATAGTTGCCAAGTGATGTACCTATACCCATCTACTGATACAACTGCCACCTTTTTCTCTTTACCTTTGATGTTCCTGATCTCGAAATCAAACTCTTTGATTGTGGCCAACCATATAGCCTACTTGGCATTCAAATTCGGTTGGTCAAACAAATACCTCAACCCAATATGATCACTCATTATTACAAACATCCTTCCAAGAAGATAGTGTCTCCACATCTTTAATGCATGTATGATCACCGCTAACTCAAGATCATGTGTCAAGTAGTTCTACTCGTGCTCGTTTAGTTTCTGGGACTCGTAACATACCACCCATCCATCCTGCATAAGGACTCCACCAAGCCCTCTCTTGCAAGAATCTGTGCATATTACAAACTCTTTGTCAAGATTTTCAATCTATAGCATTGGTGCATGTATCAACAACTGCTTAAGCTACTCAAAGCTAGCCTCACACTCCTCTGTCCATTCAAACTTCTTACCTTTCCTTTGCAATGATGTGATAGGATAAGTAATCAACAAGAAGTTCCTGATGAACCTCCTATAATAGCTTACCAAACCCATGAAAGATCTCACCACATCCACCCTCTTAGGAGCTACCCACTCCATGATGGCCCTTATATTCTCTGGATCTACTGCAATTCCCTCCTTAGAGACAACATGCCTCAAGTAATGTACCTCAGTCTGAAAGAAACTACACTTGCTAAGCTTATCATACAATGGATGCTCCCTCAACAACCTCAACACTGCTTCTAAATGCTCGACATGCTCTTCCTCTTTTTTAGAATATACCATTATATCATCAATGAACACAATAACAAACTTATCCAAATATGGATGCAACACATTATTCATCAAGTACATGAATGTAGCTAGAGCATTAGTTAAGCCAAATGGAACAACAACAAACTCATAATGCCCATACCTGGTCTTGAACGCAATCTTGAAAATTTCCTCCTCTTTGATGCGTACTTAGTGGTATTTGGATCTCAAGTCGATCTGGGAGAACACTGTTGCTCCCTTCAGCTAATTGAATAAGTCATCAATCCTCGGCAAAGGGTACATGTTCTTGATAGTCACTTTATTCAACTTCCTGTAATTGATGCATAGTCTAAGAGTACCATATTTCTTCCTCACAAACAAGATCAGTGTGCCCCAAGGTGATACACTTGGCCTAATGTATCCCTTGTCCAACATTTCCTTCAACTACAATTTCAGCTCAACCAACTCAAATTGCTAACCCTGTAAGGTGCTTTCGATGTTGGAGTTTCCCTTAGCACTCACTAAATAGAAAATTATACCTCCCTGTGAGGTGGCAACTCTGTAATGTCTTCAGTGAATACATCCTAAAACTGCTGCAAAATTGGATACTTGTTCAACACATCTGCATCCTCAACCTCCTTACCCTTATCGCTAGAAATGTGTGTTGCAAATATCTTTCACCCTTTCCTATGGCTATGCTTTGATTGCATAGTTTTCACCATCCTAACTAATGTGGCATTCTTCTTACCCTGCAAGACTCTTGGTTCCCCATTGTCATCAACACACTCAATGGATTGGTCATTGCAGTCTACCTTGGTTCTATGAAGATACAACCACTCCATTCCCAACAATATATTGTATGATCCCAATGGTAACACATTGAGATGTGTTGCAATAGGAATACCATTCAAGTCAAATGTGCAAGATCTTGCCCAGTGATGAACACTTCTTTGTACATGTAGGCAACTGCACTAACCAAGACCGTGCATGCAATTCCTTACTCAAACCACACTTATCCACCAAGTCAGGACTAACATTGTTATAATTAGATCCAGGGACAGTCAAAATAGAAATATCTTGATCACAAATCTTATCGTCCATCTCAATGATAGATGCTTGTTGTTTTGCTTGCCTATTGTCCATTGTTGCATAAATACGTGGAATACTCTAACCAACATCCCCAACAGTCTGCACCTCTCGTGCACTGTATTTTTTAGGCCTTCCACCTTGATGTTGCAACCAATCTCTCCTAAGGTGTTCCTCACCACATGTCCAACACTCCAACCAACCAGTGCCCTCACCTCTATGTTGTTGTTGCTATTGTTGTGACCCATGTCCTTGTCTAGCTACATTAAATATTTTTTGCGGTGCCACATTTTCTTTCCCATCTGCATTCTGAGGCCTTGTCCTATTAGGTTTCCATTTACCTCTACCTTTATCTTTTCCCTTCCATCCATGCTGAGATTCATTCTTACTCTTTGATTATTCATAACAATGCTTCAATTTCCCAATAACTTCCTCAAGTGACCGAGGCTCATCATACTCAATCTGATCTCTAAATGCTAATGCAAAACCACTGACAAATCTCTGAACTTTAGCCTTCTCATCAATAAGATACGGTACATACCTCAATAGCTCCAGAAACTTGGTCATGTACTCTTCATCTTTCATTGATCCCATGTTTAGCTCATAGAATTATTTAGCCTTACTATCATAGTACCTTTCTGACAAGTACTTCTTCCTGAAAATCCTCTTGAAATCCTGCCAACTCAAATCATTTATCTTGATATCTCTGACCCGCTAACATCTTCCCACCAGATGTCTGTTTTACCTTTCAAGCTAAAGATAGTTATTATGGCCTTCATGTTATCTGTGTACTCATGCAACTCAAAGAATTTGTTCATCCCAAGTATCCAATCCTATACATCTTCTGACTTCTTCACATCTCCATCAAAAGTCAGTGGTTTTGATTTTTTGAATTCATCTGGGAAGTATCCCCTATCATTCCTCCAATAAGGATGGTAGCGATGACGATCATGATATCTATCAGAACCAAAACTAGAATAGTACATGTACTCATCACCCCTCCTATCCGGAGTGTTCGAAAACCTGGCATCTCTCACTGTTTCATATCTATCTAACCTATGTATTCCAGGAGACCTACTGCCATATGCCCCGTTAGTTCCATCCCGATGTCCATGGCTGACGTTGAGTGGCCCTTGTTGTTGCAAGTCTAACAAACTCTGAAGAAGTATAGCATTAACCTCTGCTTGCTTCTCTTATGCCTGTATGATCCGGTTATTATCTTCCTTACAACTCCAAATCTCTTCATTTAAGATCCTTAGTGTAACTGCCAAATCAGAAGGATTTCCAACACCGTACTGCTCTTAGGATTCATAGGGAGAGTTTTTGTAGTCAACCATCTTGCTAGACATTTGATATTTCTTCCTGCAATGCAGAATATTTCATATAAACTAAATCACAATAAATCGGTGTACCTTATTATAGCTCGGGGAGGATACCTTGTTTGCAAGATCACCAAATCAGCTTGATACATGTATATCATAATCATAACATCATATAGACATATGAAAATAAATGTATCAACACATAAACCTCACTCTAGATAGGGTCCAGTCATCAATGCAAGGCCATATGAACAATGCATGCTATGACCTCATGCATGACAACAACCATTACTCCATTGTACACATCACCACATGCAATCAACAGAATGCATAACCAATGCCTAATTAACAACACATACGCATAAACACATGTAATCAAACATAAGTGATCAATTCTTGTAATCATCCTACAAGATTGATACATGTAATAAACATATTCAAGAATGTAACCTAACATACAAGGATGTAAGTAGGTGACATAAAATCAACATGTAAGCGACATATAATCCATATGCAAATAGTCACATACTCATGACAATTACATTTCATGAAATCAATATGAAATTCTCTAGAACAACCATACTACAAACACAATCAATCATCAAGCCAATGCAACAAGCACATGAAATGCAAATGTAAGAGACACACATGAAACTGACATGCATGAATGACCAACACACACCACCCAAAATCGTGGTTGGCAAGATCTAAAGGGACCCAAAGGTTTCAAGTTCATCGCGGCTCACGGGTTGAATAACTCATAGAATTAGAAGTCACGTAATGCCAACATTGTTCCTTTAGACTCAGCTTAGACTCGTGATATGCCAGACAAACCTTAGGAGAGGAAGCTCACCCTTCGATCAATATGGCACAAGATTCAAACATGATTTTGGTATCTTCAAAGAATGTGCACAAACACACCCATGAATCATACCACTCAGATAGTGACAAGGAACCAACAAATATGTTGGAGAACTCAACAATGGAAGCATCTCAAGGAAAGGAAGTTGTTGTCTCATCTCCAAGTATTCATGAAAATCCCTTAAGATGGAGAGACATCCATAAGAGGAAAGGAAATAGAGAAAAACCAATGTACAATCATGGAACCTAAATCCAAGAAGGAAGAAAATGTATAGTTATATAGTGTGCTTATATATATATATATATATATATATATATATATATATATATATAGAGAGAGAGAGAGAGAGAGAGAGAGAGAGAGAGAGAGAGGATGGATAGACATCCATAAGAGGAAAGTAAATAGAGAAAAACCAATGTACAATCGTGGAACCTAAATCCAATAAGGAAGAAAATGTATAGTTGTATAGTGTGCTTATATATATAATAACAAATTTTAATTCATTTGGAAAATAATTTTAAAAAGGAAAAATTAAAAATGTAATATAATTAAGACATAAATATTGGAAAAATTAGTAAATAAGTATTCCAGATTGCCACATACGAATACAAATTATAGGGAACAAATTATGCATCATTTTTTAATTTTATCTTCACAAGGTATTCATATCTAGTAATATATTGATATATATTATTTAAAATATCTAATATTGCTGATGAGGCATAATATATATGGTGACGAAGTATTTTTTTAATATAGTATGTGGTGAAAAGGTCATCAATTGAAACCAATAGGCAAAAATCCAGTCATGCTAATGGTTGTTGTCGCCCAAGCCAGGTGTGATCCCTGGGTGATTTTAATGACTTAGATGCCCGTGGGTCAAGGCTAATCAAGCCAACCAGTCATTTCATGACTCACATTAACTCGTTGACGTGTGGGTTATGACAGGGGGCATGCGACAAAAGGATGGGAAGGCAGAGGATCTACCTTCCAACAATGTGTATCTGGCTAAGTTAATGGTGTTCATGCATGCATGTGATATGGTAGTGTTAGATTGTTGGCATTTGGCCCAAAAATGGATCCAAAACACTCCCAAAGTCTGCAAAGTTTGCTTAAAATCATTCAAATGGATCCAAATATGCTCCAAAGCACTCCCTAAGTCTTCAAAAGTGCTTAAGATCATCTAAAGATCCAAACAAGTGAGGGAGGAGAGCCCTTGGAAGGATAGAAATGCAATATCGGGAGGTTAAAACACTTCAAAATCATGAAAAACCATGTATCGGAGGCTTAAACTCAAGAATGTATAGCAGCCATTAGATCTGGCTAATCAATAGCCCAGATCTAAGTGGAAAATAGAAAATTGGCGGTCGAAGACAGTGGCAATCGGCGCAAGACACTGCCGATTAGCGATCACCAATGATTGGATCGGCAGGTCGCAATCGGCAGAGGCGAGTCGGCAGTTATCGGCGCAGATGGTATGCAATGAGCGATCGCTATCGGCGATTCAACGTAGACTTTCGATCGTGTGCGTAGATCAACAACCCACATCACATCGATGGATCGCAATAGGGAAAACCATGGGGCACAACCTTTTCATATATATATGTGTGCGATTGCGATGAAGCCTGAACCCAAAAGGGTCTAGGAAGTAAAATATATATTATTTAAAATCCGCCAAAGCCCATTTTTCAATGTATTTTTGTGTTTTCATTGTTTAAACGAAATACAAAGGGAACCATAGGGTAGGCTGAGTGCGACTTGCGATGGCGACATGGACAAACCCGATGGGTTTCGAAATAGAAATGAATATATTTTCAAGTACACCAAAGCATTTTTCATGCATTTTTTAGTGTTTTTCATGTATTTCTTAATACAAGGAAAATACACAGGAGCAGGCTTTTTGCGACTTGCGATGGCAACAAGGGCGAACCCAAGAGATTAATAAACTATTTTTGAGGACTTTTGAAGTTCAAAATACACAGAGAAGGCGAGATTTATCAGTGATTGCAACGTTTTCTATGTAAATATAGGAAATAGTGAAAGGAAACCTTTAAAGGGATTATAGAGGCCCGAAGACCCATTCCACTACATGGCAGAGTCCAAGAGGCAAGCTGCCGCAAAACAGAGACTGAAAAGGGAATAAAAGGGGCCACAGAGCAACACAACACGACACATCCATAACAACAAACATTGTGGGGCATATTTGGCACGAGAGAGCTCCCAGACAGCGTAGCAAGCTACCCAAAATATCTTAATGCAGTTATTCTTTTGTCAGAGGAAGAAACCTCTGAGCCCATGCTTGCCTAGAGGGCATCAAAGTTGTTAACAAGACAGATCAGATAGATTGAGACATCTCAAGCCTCAGAAGGCTTGAGAGTATTGTAAAAAGATATAAATATTTGAAAGTAAGATGTAATACGGGTTCAACTTCTGGAGATCATTCCTCCTCTGTTCCTTCAAACTTCTCATCTTCATTCTAGCAATATAAGCTTCTTTTGATATTATATGTTCAATGTCCATTCTCTTTGTTGTTCTATGCTTGCACTTGAATAGGTTATTTAGGTTTTCTACTGTGTCTAATTCCAAATAACTATCATCTTATCTCTACATTGATAAATTAGATTTCAAAGTCTCATTTAGTTCTTGTAGCTATCCATTCATATATGTTTATGTATGCAATCTGTTGGTACAATCAGTATTCTCCATCTATCTATTGAATCTATAAATTATTGAGCATTAGTGGTCTAAAGCCTTGTATTGGTGAGAGTGTTCATGCATGTCTTGAGTGAGAATAGAGCTGAAATAGTTATCTAACTTGATCCAAACCATCATTTATTCCAATAGTTTAGAGAACAATATTGAAGATTATATGTTACCAGGCATCTCCAAGCTACAACCTAGGAGATTTTCTTGGAGTGATAACATAATTGGCGTCGTTGCTGGGGAGAGGAAACTGAAGCTCAGCTTCCCTAGGAAACGACATAGATCTAACTTTGATAATAGACAAAGTCTGGGCACTTTTTGGTTGTAATCATCTATCTGGCGACTCTACTGGAGGCCGAACCTCTTGGCAACTCCACTTCATAGTTCTGGCTCAATTTGTGAGGCATACTCGAAGAAATCCTGAGAAGTCACAAGCCGACCCTGAAAAAATCATCAAAGAAAGAAAGGTATTGCAGAAAGGAGCATCAGGTCCAGGTAAACCTAAACAATCTCCTATATCTCTTCAAGAAAGGCCTATAATAGAACAAATATATGTTGAGAGTATAGCTTCTAATACTAGCAACGAAGAAAAACTCTTAGAGATTCATAAAGCTCCTTATTCTTTAGGTTTTCCTTTCATTGTATTCCCAAAGGAAACCTCACCTCCTATCCATCATACTCCTTTAGTCTTATCAGTCACTCCTTAGCCCTCTATCATTCAGACTGCTAGTACTCTTTTAGCCACCATGACTATGGCAGGTCCACAAGCACCTACCAAAATGGAAAGAATCATAGCTGCTAGGTATGGACCTCTAATACTGCCCACTCCTTTGAATGCCATGCCTACTGGAGAATATCATAAGTATATGCCTAAGTTCACTGGGACTGAAGGTGTTCCAACTGAAGAACATCTTGAGTCATTCTATAGCTATGTTGATAACATGGACATTAGTGAAGATGATGTCTGGATGAGATTATTTGTCCAAAGCCTAGATGGAGAGGCTAGAAAATGGTTCAAAGAACTGACCCCAAGATCTATAGCAGATATTGAGGCTTTAGATGATGCATTCCTAAAGCATTTGGGGGATAAGAAGGATCTCCTTTACTACCACACTAAGTTTGGGAACTTACAAAGGGAAAATGGTGAGTTGTTGTCTAATTTTAATAAGAGATTTAGCCGCATGTACAACAAGATACCAGTTGAAGTAAAACCCACCACTACCTCTGCTAGACTCATCTATGCTAGTGCCTTTGATTCTGACTTCTGTTTATTGTTGAGGGAGAGGCAATGTGCTTCTTTGGCCGATATGAAGGATGCAACCTTGGAAGTAGAATCAAACATCATGGCTGCAGAAAAGCTCAAAGGTAATGCTGATAGAAGGAGACAGAGGGGTGAGCCTTCATCATCTTCAAATCCCAAGATTGATAAAATGGCCAAGATGATAGAGTCATTAGCCTTTGAAGTTTCCAAATTAAAAGTTGAGCAGCATTCTAGGAAAGGAAGGATTCCTAATACCTTTGCTCCTCCAAACCTAAATCCATATAGAAGGGCAACTAACCAGTTGCAGATCTTGCAAAGAAATAAAGATGCCAATGAAGACCAAAGGGTGAAGACCCCTTTTCACAATGTAGTCTTGTAAGAAGAGCAGTTCAAAGGAGATGATGATATCCATTATATGGAAGACAAAGGAAGCGCCACCTTTTTAACCAAAGCTGCCTATGAGAAGTCATTATTCAATGACCAAATCAACCAAGAATGGGACAATGAAGCTGTTCTACAAACTGTAAATCAGCACAAATATAATCTGAGGTCCAAGATGAATAATGTCAAGGAGGCTCCTGTTCATAAAGCTGTTGTCCCTATAGAACGACAAGCTAATAAGTAGAGCAACCATCAATTGATCCTATCATCCTCAAAGCTCCAGCCATAGAGGTAAGAGGCCTTGACAAGTCCCATTCATCTTTCAGTTTTCAATCAGAAATCCAAAAGCCAAGAATACCTATGCCTCTAATTGAACCAGTGAAGAATAAGTCCTTCAAGAAATCTATCCTTGAGGCTCTTGAGCCTAATTCTATCCAAGCTTCCACTGACTATGTAAATATGCAAGATGACCAACCAGCTATTATTCTTAACCCAATGATTGAAAATTGTGAAGACAGCTCCCCATCATTCTATGTTTCTCTGTTTATTCATGATAAGATCCTTCACAGTCGCCTTCTATACACTAGAGCAAGCCATAATCTAATGCCCAAGGCTGTCATGGATAAATTGGGTCTTGACATTACCAAGCCTTATCAGTTGGCCTCTACGCAGCTTAAGAAACCAATTTTCCATATCACAGAGGAAGAAGGCCCACAGATTTGGGACATCTTCTTTGATGGGGCTTGCTTTAAGGAAGCTACAGGAACAGGTGAAGTCCTTGTGTCTCCCACAAAAGAATGCATTGATTCATATTTTTTATTAACTTTTCAGGTCACAAATGACACAAATCAAACTTTATTATTCAGCAGGTGTACAAAACCTTCCAAGAAAAACATTCAAGGCTGAAAGCATAGAGAGATGAGGTGAAATATAGACCATCTCTGCCTGATAATGTCAAATGCTGGAAAGTTTTTGAAGTAGGTAATCAAATCAATAGGCTTTTTCAAGTCTTTGATGATTTTGTTGATATACACATTGACCAAGAGAAAGAAACCTTTGATAGTAAGGTAAAAAGGATCAATTTTCAGTTTGGTGACTGTTTTCTCAAAAGGGATACATTAAAGGAAGGAGGAGATGTTTTTGATGGCCCATTCAATGGGCTGTTCTTCAAACTTTATTTCAGTGAAGACTTTTAAGCCTTGGTATTGTAAATATGTTGTTTTCAAGTTTTTATTTCATGCTAAATAGACTCCATGCCCAATGCAACACTAGGAGGAAGATTTGATCTTGTTTTTTATAGGAAAGGCATTGTTCTGTAGTTCTTGAAACCTCACAGGGAGGCTTTCATCCCTAGAAGGAGCCAATGTTAGCTTTGTTGGCGTTTGGCCCAAAAAGGGATCCAAAACATTCCCAAAGTCTCCAAAGTTTGCTGAAAATCATGCAAATGGATCCAATTATGCTCCAAAGCACTCCCTAAGTCTTCAAAAGTTCTTAAGATCATCTAAAGATTCAAATAGGCGAGCGAGGAGAGCTCTTTGAAGGACAAAAATGCACTATTGGGAGGCTAAAACACTTCAAAATCATGAAAAGCCATGTATCAGAGGCTTAAACTCAAGAATGCATAGCAGGCGTTAGATCTGATCGATCAATGACCCAGATCTAAGCGGAAAACCACAAATCAGCAGTCATAGACAGTGGAAATCGGCGCAAGACACCGCTGATCAGCGATCACCGATGATCAGATTGGCAGGTCGCAATCGGTGGAGGTGAGTCAGCGATTATCAGTGTAGACGATATGCAATGAGCAATCGCAATCAACGATTCAACATGGATCATTGATCGCGCGGGCATATCGACAGCCCACATCGCATCGACGGATCGCAATCGGGAAAACCAAGGGGTGCAACCTTTACATATATATGTGCATGATTGCGATGAAGCCCGGAACCGAAAGGGTCTAGGAACTAAAATATATATTATTTAAAATCCCCAAGCCCATTTTCCAATGTATTTTTGTGTTTTCGTTGTTTAAACGAAATACAAAAGGAACCATGGGACAGACCAAGTGCGACTTGCGATGGCGACATGGATGGACCCGATGGGTTTCGAAATAGAAATGCATATATTTTCAAGTCCGCCAAAGCATTTTTCATGCATTTTTTAGTGTTTTTTTGCGTATTTCATAATACGAGGAAAATACATAGGAGCAGGATTTTTGTGACTTCAAGGGCAGACTCGAGAGATTAATAAACTATTTTTGAGGAATTTTGAAGTCCAAAATACACAGAGAAGGCGAGATTTATCAGTGATTGCAGCATTTTTTGTGTAAATACAGGAAACAGTCAAAGGAAACCTTTAAAGGGATTACAAAGGCCCGAAGACCCATTCCACTACATGGCAGAGTCCGGGAGGTAGGCTGCCGGAAAATAGAGACCGGAAAGGGAATAAAAGGGGCCATCGAGCAACACAACACGACACAGTGACAACAACAAATATTGTGGGGAATCTATGGCACGAGAGAGCTCCCAAAAAGCGCAACAAGCTACCCAAAATATCTGAATGCGGTTATTATTCTGTCAGAAGAAGAAACCTCTGGGCCCATGCTTGCCTAGAGGGCATCAAAGTTGTTAACAAGACAGATCATATAGATTGAGACCTCTCGAGCCTCAGAAGGTTTGAGAGCATTGTAAAAAGCTATAAATATCTGAAAGTAAGATGTAATATGGGTTCAACTTCTGGAGATTGTTCCTCCTCTGTTCCTTCAAACTTCTCATCTTCATTCTAGTAATATAAGCTTCTTTTGCTATTATATGTTCAATGTCCATTCTCCTTGTTGTTCTATGCTTGCACTTGAATAGGTTATTCAGGTTTTCTGCTGTGTCTAATGCAAAATAACTGTCATCTTATCTTTGCATTGATAAATTAGATTTGCAAGTCTCATTTACTTCCTGTAGCTGGCCATTCATATGTGTTTATGTATGCAATCTGCTAGTATAGTCAGTATTCTCCATCTATCTATTGAATCTATAAATTATTGAGCATTAGTGATCTAAAGCCTTGTATTGGTGAGAGTGTTCATGCATGTCTTGAGTGAGAATAGATTTGAAATGGTTATCTAACTTGATCCAAACCATCATTTATTCCAATAGTTCAGAGAACAATATTTAAGATTATATGTTACCAAGAATGTCTGAGCTACAACCTAGGAGAGTTTCTTGGAGTGATAATAGGTATCATGGGGAAGACAATGGAAAATTGGAAACTTAATGCAGAAGGTGGCAAGAGGCACAGACTATTATGAGAATGCAAGAGCGACAATAAAAAGTTCAGTGGTGAGGGTTATCTTTTCGTGGGATGGTGCTATGCTTCTGGAGGAGCCACAATGGTGGCATAGGCTGAAGCATTGGAAATTCTAAGGGGTTGGCATCAATGGGAAGCTAGTATAACTTGTTCTCTGATTCCTCTTTCACTGGTTTTGGGTTGTTTTCCATGTGGGTAGGCTTGGATTCTGTCCTTATTGCTCTAGGGATGGTGGTTTGCATCCTCTTCAAATCGGTGTCCATATGTGTGGTATCTTCTCTGTGTACCGTTGTCATGGTGTTCAAGGTCTGTCTATGCCTGTGGCGTCTCTTGGTTTTTGGGAACACATCCTCGTTTGGTTTATGGTCCTTATTATATGGGTTCGAACAGTGAATCCTGTTGTTACAAGTTTGTATTAGATCAGGTCAAGTGTGGAGAGGCTTTATCCAATGATCTGGTTAGCCTTGGTGTCTCTGAGGTTCTTCTGTCTTTGGTTGGGGTTCGTCATAGGTTCGAGCTGTGGTGGCGATCCCTGTTTGTGGGTGTCTAGAATTTGGGCGTTATTATTATGTGGGGGTCAAGGCTTGGGTTTTGGCTGTGCTCCATTAAGTCCTTATTTCTTCAGAATTTGTATTGGGGTTCATCCTTGAAGAATCTTATGTTGTTTGAAGATTTCTTAGCCGCTAATTTGCTCGACAATCATGAGGTTGGTTTTTTAATATTCTTGAGTGTGGATGGGTAGTGCCTCCGCAAGATAGGTTTATTCGGTGGGTTGGTTTGGAGGTGCTTAACTTGGTTTAGTGGGTGAGCAATGAAGCCAACTCCAAGGTGTACGTGGGCTAAAATGCCCCTTCTAGCCTCGACACCTAAGTGAGGGTGGGTTCAAAGGGGACATGCATTAGATATTGGTGGGCATGGTGGAGAAAATTCCTCATGTGGTAGCAATGGGTGAGGTGGTTGCATGCGGCTGCAAACTACTCGAAGTCAAGGCGACAATACTCAGAGGCATGGTGGTCTACATGGTAGCAAAGGCATGGTTGTGCGCGAGAAAGATGACCCGTCTAGTCGTCCCAGTGCTCAATGAAATTTGATGAAAAGTCTGCAGGATATTCTAGAGACGCAGGATAGGACTCACAAGGAAAAACATGAAGCTATGATGGAGATGCTTAATCAACTACAATATTTTCAATGCCACGTCTGGGAATGAAAGATGGTGATTTGGCGAGGGAAAAATCTTCTCGCTGAAAAGGTAGACAAGATGGAAACCTGGCTAGCTCATTTTGAGCATCATGTTAGATGTTCATACTACCCTCCTCGCCCTCCAAGAACCAGGCTAGATAATCCAACTTTTGTTACTTTCGATGATTAAGCATGGTGATAGGTGTTTTGTTTATTTTGCATGTATTTTGGTGCTTTTGGCCTTTTAGGCTCTGGACTGATTCCCTTAGTCTTTTTTTGCTTGTATGTAATGCCCAACTAACATTGGTCAACAAACCTGGTCGGGGTGAGACCATCTGTTTTTTGGTATCTATGTACTCCTTTTTGTATTAATGAATAAAATACCAACTTACAAAAAATTAAAAGAAAATAAAATGCAAATATTGAAAAATCATTTAATATTATATTAATATATATTATTTAAAATGTTCAATATCAAAGAAAATATTCTTTGAATAAGAAGGATAATTCAAAACATAAATATAGATAAAATATAACTAACGCATCTATATAATGCTTCCTCTTTCTCTGCTTATTCTCCGCTTCCTCTTTCGTTGGTTTTGGGTTGTCTACCATGTGGGTAGGTTTGGTCTTTGTTCTTATCGCTCCGGGGATAGTGGTTTGCAACCTCTTCAAACCAAGCGTCCATCTGGTATCTACTTTGCGTACCATTGTCATGGTGTTTAGGGTCCGTCTATACCTGGGGCGTCTCTTGGTTTTCAGGGACGCATCCTGGTTTGGTTTTTGGTCCTTATTATCTGGGTTCGAATAGTGAAGCCTGTTGTTACAAGTTTGTATTAAATCAGGTCGAGCATGGAGAAGTTTTATCCAATGAGTTGGGTGGTCTTGGTGTCTTAGGGGTTCTTTTGTCTTTGGTTGGAGTTCATCAGAGGTTCGAGTTGGGGTGGTAGTGCTAGTTTGTAAGTGTCTGGAATTTGGTGGTTATTGTTTTGTGGGGGTTGGTAGGGCTTGAGTGTCCTCCAAGGCTTGGGTTTTGGCTGTGCTCTATTAAGTCCTTGTTTCTTGGGAATTCATACTAGGGTTCGTCCCTGGAGAAGCTTATGTCGTTTGAAGATTTCTTAGCCACTAATTTGCTTGACAGTCGTAAGGTTGGTTTTCTACTGTGCTTGAGTGTGAACGGGGAGTGCCTCTGCAGGATAGGTTTGTTCGGTGAGTTGGTTTAGAGATGCTTAACTTGGTTTAGTGGGTGCGCAATGAAGCTAACTCTAAGGTGTACGTGGGGTAAAATGCCCCCTTCGGCCTTGACACTTAAGCGAGGGTGGGTTTGAAGGGGATAAGCATCAGACATCGGTGGGTGTGGTGGAGCAAATTCATCGTGTGGTAGCAGTGGGCAAAGTGGTCACAGGTTGTCACAATGTATGCAAAGGACGACAACACACGAGGGTGTGGTGGTCGGTGTGGTAGCGAAGGCATGAATGGGCACAAGAAAGCTGGTCCGTCTAGTCATCCCAATGCTCAACGGAATTTGATGAAATGTCTATAGGATCTTTTGTAGGCGCAGGATATGAATCATAAGAAAGAACATGAAGTTGTGATGGAGATGCTTAATCAGCTACAATATTTTCAATGTCATGTCTAGGAGTGAACAATGGTGATTTGGGGAGGGCAAAATCTTGTCCCTAAAAAGGTAGACAAGCTGGAAACTTGGCTAGCTTATTTTGAGTAGCAGGTTAGATGTTCATACTGCCCTCCCCCCCTCCAAGGACTGGGCCAAATAATTTAGCTTCTGTTACTTTCGATGATCAAGCATGGTGACAAGCATTTTGTTTATTTTGCATGTATTTTGGTGCTTTTGGCCTTTCAAGCTCTAGACTACTCCCCTTAGTCTTGTTTGCTTGCATGTAATGCCCAACTAGCATTGGTCAACAAACCTAGTCGGAGTTAGACCATCTGTTTTTTGATATCTATGTACTCTTTTTTTTATTAATGAATAGAATACTGACTTACAAAAAAAATTGAAAAAAAATTAAAATGTAAATATTGAAACCATTTATATTATATTAATATATATTATTTAAATGTCAATATCAAAGTTTAATTTATTTAAAAAATATTATTTCGACCAAATAATTCAAAAACATAAAAATAGAAAAAGTAACAAACACATCCTATATATATATAACTAAATGAGTGATTAATACCGATATAGGGAGTATCATGGAAATTAAAAATGCTAACATACAATCAAACAATGTTTTTTTTTTTTTTTGTAATGATTCTTTCTATTTTAATCTTACTTTTGAAATAATATTAAGAAATACATATATTATTGGTTAAAAATAAATAAAAATAAAAAAGAAAAAAATGAATTACAATTTAATCTAATTTCTTTAATTTATTATAAATATACTCTCCTTATTAAATCTATTTATCCACATAATTTTTTAATCAACAAACATAAGTATAAACATAAACTAAACAATATCTAATTAAAAAATCACAATATCTTTAAGAGGCTATCCTACCATTCCATATATCTACGTGCAAAAAGGTATAGGGAGTAACTTGTGGCTTTGTTTGGTTTTCTTTGGGTGGGAAGACATAGAACTTAAAAATTAAGTAGAGTTAAAACACCGAGGGATCTACTAAAAAATAAATCACTTGCACATGTATCCCATTATTCTATTCTACATAGGCTAGAAGGAGAAATTAAAACATAAATATTGACACACTGACTATGTCAAAGCATCAAGACATCAAAGCTTATAAGAGAGTTAATCTAATTATCAAGACATCAAAGCTTATTATATCACAAGCAAGGATTTGAACTAGGGTAGGGAGGATACTAATTTTTACACCCAACCACATAAGATAACCCCAATGACATATGTAATATATTTATCTTTACTTCCAAATCTATAAAAAATAAGAAATAAAAATTAAATTTATTGCTCTAGTTTGACTGGACCTAATGATTAAAAGCATGTTTTTCCTCCTAAAAAAGTCACAAAGTCAAGTCAAGAGGGTGCTAGGATACACATGTTTTTTTGACTTTAATAGTCAAATCACTACACAGAGATGGGTCCCTTCTCTCACAAATAAAAAAACCTCACAAACCAATTTAGTGTCTTACTGGGTTGTGACTTTAAAATTGGATTATTATTGTTATTTTATTTAGTTATATATAATCCCAACTAACATCAAAATGGATCAACACATATTTAAATCAAGAAGGAATTAGAGTATATATATTTTTGTAAACTTAGCAACGAAATCGCTACATAGAGATGGGTCCTTTATAACACAAATAAAAAGCCCAATTTTGTATTCAACTTGACCATAACGTTAAAATTAACTTATTACAATCATTTTATTTTGCTGTATTTTATTTAATTATATATAAGACATGCTTTTGAACTAATATCACATCAAAATAAATTAAATATAATA